>JAGVSP010002456.1:0-38305 GCA_022494985.1 Micrasema minimum | reverse complement strand
CCGGCAACAAAGTAAAAACAACTCTAGATATTATTTTATGATACTGAAATCTACGACTTATTATTATCATCAACAATGAAAAATATTTTTGATCGTGTCTTTTTCTATTGTTTGGGTATAGAAAAGAAAAAAGATTTAAATATCTCGCTTTTATCAAACTTCCATAAAGTTCAATCTTTCTAAATCGTCGAACATTTGAAAAACCGTTGTACGGGCTTGTAAATTCCCTACATTGGTGTAGAGCAGATGGCGAAAGCGGGACAATTACGGCCTTATAAAATAATTTATTACAAGGACATAAATGTGTATGTAAACTCGAAGGACCTTTTGCGTGTAATCACATCTGAACCAATAACTTCCACAATACAAAATATAAAGTATCGTCAGGAAAACCAAAAGCAAAGAAAACTACTCCACTAACCTTGAAGTAGGTATCACATTGGTTCCTCGTATTGGTACAGCGATGGATGATGGGCTACCAGCGGTTGGAGTTAAAGCTTGAAGCACAGCAATCTTTATCGTGGCTTAGGCGGCGGGATTATAATAATAGAAAATAGCGGGGCGACAAGGCGTGCTTGCGAGTGAGCAACAATTCTCAACTGACATTTACTCAGCCAAATACATCTTGCGTGTGACAATTTTGTGGAACATATGAAATTCAAAATTAGTGGGTAGATACTCTGCATATTGGAGACCTGACAACAAATATACATCTATAGATAGGAAATCATTGGTTCAGGCCCAAACAACCGACAAACTTGTTGAACCATCAAACCTTCTTCAATAGCCCGTGTAAACTAGAAACGGGGATGGTTTGTTGACTGGAGAGAAGGAGCCGGATACAGACGCTAGTGGAGAAGTTTCTTGGAGGCGGCCAGGACCCTCGACGGGTTGTAGCGCTGGAGATGATGATGGTTTGTTGGCTTCAAGCATTTGTGGACGGTCCCTCTCATACCCGATAGACTTTGATTATTTTCTCTTCTCCTTGTCGACGATCCCTCTCATACCCAATGTCTTGAATGTTTCTTCTCTCTTGTCCCAGGATGACGTGCTGCACTCGGGCGTGCCGGAGTACGGGCACGAGATGGAGGCGGAGCTGGAGGCGGCGTGCGGCGGCGCGTTGGAAGCGCTGCGCGCGCTGTGGGCGGCGCTGGTGGGCGCGGCACGCGCGCAGGCGGCCGAGCTGGGCGCGGCGGCGGCGGCGGGCGCGGCCAAGCACGCCGCCGAGCTGCGCCACCGCCTGCACCCGCACGCCGACCTGCTGCTCGAGCACATAGACCACATACTAGAAGTACGTTTGGGCTGTCTGTGCACGGCTAATGGTTACTATACACTTGCCCGTCACTAACCCATCGCTGGTGGTGGGGTAGATTTAAGAATTATTTTTATTTTATCGGTGTGACAGAAAGAGATGACTATGCCAGGACTGGCGTGCGGCAGCCAACTGTCTAGGAAACTTGAGGAAGTGCGGTCGGCTCGTCTGTTCATGAATCCATTACGTCTGGATTTTGACTTTTTCACATGTTTTCACCAGCGCTCTGATCACTAATAAAATCGCTTTGATAATTTACCGGTTAGGTACCGTTTTATATATGTGTAGATTTATTGGTGATTGCAGTGCTGAATCGTGTTTGTGTAGTCTTTTTTTAAAAGCAATTTCTTGTAATAGGAGATAAATAAATTATATAAAAAAAAAAACAATGAAAATATGTGAAAAAATCATTGCAAACGTGCTAATAAATTCCGGGAAGAAATCCTATGACTACGAACCTATGGAGGGATGGCCGCGAATATGTGAGTTTTCTATGCAAAATAAGTATGCAAAATAAATTGTATAATTCGTAAGCACAAGTTCCGAAAAATTGTAAATTATGGTTATCACATATTAGGCGGCCACTTAACCTGGCCAAAAACCAATTAACAGGTCATTAGCCCTATAAACGCCTAGATAACCATATTGAATAATGGTTTATAGAAGCTTGTCATGCGTAAACCCCTTGTATTTGTCAGCAAGGATTTTTTATTTATTTTTTTTACAAGGCAAAGCATTCTAAGAAGGCTGCATTAGATGCACTCAAAATGTTGCCTCCTCGTCTTTAGAATTTATCATAATATAAGATCTTCTGTGTTCGCTTTTAGGTATGTAAACTGCTGCGACACATTGCCTTATCAGAAACGTTACAAGTGACGGCCAATTTTACGGAGATAAACCTGCGGATATATGGGCCACAAGTTGTGACGGCAGCCAAGACCCTCAACCTCTTCCCCGCAGCAAGATAGCCAAGGAGAACCTCGAAGTCTTCGTGGACATGTGGCAGTGGCTGCTCTCCGACGTCACCGCGGTGGCCAAGGAAGTCTTGGAGCTGGCGCAAGGAAAACCCGAGAAACAAGTTTACATGTCACTTCCAAGACCGGGAGTAAGTGAATTATTTCTTTTCCTTCTTTCCTTATTTATTTATGCATTTATTTTATGGAAATTATAAAAAAAATATTGTTTTTTATAATTTAGAAACATGGAACAACAAGCAAACCTTTAAAAGCCGTTAGATTAGACTCTGAAGAGCAGGCGAAAATTGCCAAATCTGGATTAGAAATGAAAATGATGTCCTCAGAAATGGACGCAGAAACTGACAAATGGCAAGAAAGCGGTGCAGCTCTTGAAGAAAATAATGACATAGTAAAAAGGTGTGTTAAAAATATTCATTATTCATTATTCATTATTTCATTATACCATATCCGCTCCCTATGTGGAGCATATGGAATCCACAAACTGCCTCCAGGCCAAGCGGTCGGCCGCCAGCTCCCGCGCATCCTCCCAAGTCAAGTCCACGTCCCGCAGCTCTGACGCAAACTGCCGACGAATTGTCAACAGTGGACGACCGGGACGCCGAGAACCTGATGCCTTGTAAAATAGGCAAGCATGGTTAAGGCTCTCGGGAGGCATACGCAGTATATGGCCCAGCCAGCCGAAACGCCTTCGCCGGATGACAGTAGATACCAAGGGTTGCTGTGTCCGTTGCCTCACCTCTGTGTTCCTTACAAAGTCAAACCACCGCACACCTAAAATTCTTCTAAGACACCTATTCTCAAAACTTAGTATTCTGCTGTCTTGGGCCCTAGTTAGGTGCCACGATTCGCAGCCATAGAGAAGAACAGGTGTGATGCAGGAGTTATAAAGGCGGCATTTTGTTTTAAACCGAGTAAATATCCGATCTCCAGACAGCCTTCATACTTGAATGCGGCGCCCGCTACTCCAAGCCGCACTCCCAGTTCTTTCTGAACTCTGCCGTTTTCTGTCATGTACGCTCCCAAGTATTTGAAGCTCTCGACCCTTTCGATGACTTGTCCCGACAAAGCCAGGGGCATCTGGGCATCTTGACACGAGCTGTTACACATGACATGGTTTTACCAATGTTGATTTTTAAACCCATGCACGTGGAGTGCCAATTAAGCCTATCAACAATTATTTGAAGGCCCCCGACTGATTCGTCAATAAGGACGGCGTCATCAGCGTACTCCAGGTCGCAGAGCTTTTGGGAGGGGGAGATGGATATTCCTCGGTCTGGCGGAATTGACATCCTCAGGATAAAATCCATGAGGATTATAAACAGAAATGGGGCAAGGACGCAACCCTGTCGCACTCCGGTGGTGACCTCAAACCAATCTGAGACAACATCGTCAATTCTCACTCTGCATTCGCTATCAGTGTGAAGGGCTTTGATTAGTCCGATCAGTTTCGAAGGCACCCCATATGCTTCCAGTATTTTCCAGAGTGTTGGTCTGTGCGGGCTATCAAAAGCTTTCTCATAATCCACGAAGCAGAGAGCCAAAGAAGAATTGAATTCCTGGCTCTCTTGCAGAATGCAGCGTAGGTTATGAATGTGATCCGCACAAGACCTACCAGGCAGGAATCCTGCCTGATTTTCTCTTAATACCCGCATGATGGGGGCACGAACTCTCTGTAGTATAATATAATAATAAATGTAATGTAGTATAATATAATAATAAATAATAATAATAAATAATAATAATAATATAATAAAAAATAATAATGTAGTATAATATAATAATAAAAAATATACTCACAATTATTATCCTCAATATTTTGAAGATCTTTTTTTCAAAACTCGGTAAAAGCTCCCACATGGCATTTTCGTTTACCAAAACACGTTTTCTAACGTGTTTTGGCGAGTTTTTTTTGGTCAATGCGTCTCAATACTGGCTTAAAATTTCGTCGCCGTGGTGGTTAAAAGAACTAAGCCCCATATTTTTTGTATGTGGGTTGACCCTCTCCATCACTACGGCAACAATTTGTAAAATGAAAACTGAAACGCCATGTGGAGCTTTTATCAAGTTTCGAAAATATAGTCCTCAATTGTGAGTCATTAAACATTAATCATTAAACTACCTCGCTTGTAGTTAGTCCGTTTATTTAAAACAAATTCCATTTTAGAGCAAAGAATATGTCTTCCATGGCATTCGCAATGTACCAATTCACTAAAGGAGAGGGACAACTGAAGACTACACAAGACCTGTTTACGCAAGCGGAATACTTTGCTGAAGAAGCCAATAGATTATATAAAGTTGTGCGGCAATTTTCCTATCAGGCAAGTATTTCCTTTCTAAATAAAAATACTCTTAAAGCGTATCTGGAACCTCTCAGTAGAGGAATTGGGCAATTTTGTGTTTCATGGAGAAATGTTATTTGAAAAATAAAAAGACTGCTCACTTTTAATTGAAAGTTATCTTTAATATTTTGTGTGAACTAAATATTTAGATTTTATTTATGCAGGAAACCACGGAGATAGAAGTATAAGAAATAACCTTAAGAACCTTTACCATACAAAAACTTAAAGACTATACTAATGCTTTCTGATTGTGGGGTAGAAGCTATCACAAGTTCCATTTATGCTTACACTGTATCTCTTTATACATTTATAACAGGTTTTTTTTTACGTTCTTGGCAGGAAAGATTATTTTAACAGAGCCTTTATTTTCTTCATTTAAAATTAATTGGTTATTTGATGATCAGGTCCCGGCTGGCAGTAGCAAGAAGTTACTCCTAGAGCACCTAGACAGGGTTCCAACCTACGTTCAGCAGCTGCAGTTCACAGTGAAGGACCCCACTGTTGGCAGAGCTGCCACCTTTAGTAAAGTTGATAACGTTATCCAAGAAACTAAGAACTTGATGAACATTATCAGTAAACTAGTAACCACGTGCTTCGACTGCGCTAGCAAGGTAAATAAATATATTGTACAACATAAGTAGGTAGAGCGGCAGGATCATAATCTTTGACGCTGTCTACCGGGTACTTTTGGCCACTTAGGAACTGGCAGACTGGGTTTTTCTGTCACTACTATTAAATACTATTTGCTGCCACCAGTCTCATCTTTGTATCAGATGGCGTAAATGCTACCATTTTTTCAATCTAGTTGAAGCCATTTGCAGGGTACTTCTAGCCACACAGGAACTGAGGGACTGTTTGATTCTGTTTCTGCATATAAATTGCTGTGTGCTGCCATTAGTCCCATTTTTGTATCAGATGACGTAAATGGCATGTTTTTTTGCAATGGAAATTGCACTTCTCTTTGCGCTTTTCTAAATTCAATTTTTTTTCCCTGATTCATTCATGCTATTCATATATTTTATGAACATGCGCCAAGGAGCTTATTTTTGTGTCAGATGACGTAGGAGACATGACGGCCCCTTCTCGTACTATTTGTGCTCTTTGATTTATATGTTTTATTTTTTACTTATTTTTTCAAATTACTTTTTCAGTTTGGTTTGTATATGCCTCTGAGAGTTGATTTAAGCTGGACACCAAGTTTGACCAAAGCTGACATTCATAAAAGCTGCAATGCCATTTCAAATTAAGTATGAGTTTTGATGTTGCAAAAAAATTGTAAGGCTTCAACAATGATATAATATCATTGGGCTTCAAGTGTTTCCATAACCAATGTTTTCAATAACAACATAAAAAAAATTCATTCTCTTTAAATCTATAAGATTTGTCATTTTAGTTATAAAGTTTGAGAAATAATGTCTATGATGTAATATCACAATTTGCAACTTTGTATATTTTCCTACTAACTCGTTAATTTTTGTTCCATAAAATTTGTACTAGGTAATAACTCGTTAACTTATTAATTTTGTTCCATGAAATAACATATCCATAATATTAAATTTACTTACGAGAACACTGCATGTAGTACCTACGTATGATAATGTATTTTATATATACCTAGTTACTTTAATAAATGTCTTGTGTTGATGCTATGCTAACCACAGAAGTACATACTAAAAATCTGTCTTGAAATTTTATTGACTAATATTTTTCAACGCGCTCTTGGTGAATGTGATTCTACGGTATTGAAAAAACCTCTTCTGTTTTACTTGGCAAAAATGTTTAGAAGTTTATTATTTTTTAAATGCCACCATCATTGGAAAACTAAAATATAAATTTTATAATTTGTACGTACATAAAACATATATATATTTTTATTTCATTTTATTTTGACTACCTCATCAGGCCAGGATGCCCAATAACCAATAACATAAAGGAACAACATTACAATATTGCTATGTAAGCAGTTAGAATATTGACATTCACAATGTCTGATTGTTTTCAGTACAAGCTGGACTTCAGCGGGCTGTCGGGGCGGGGAGGCGGGGGCTCGGGCAGCGGGGGGCGCGAGGACGAGGGGGGCGGCGGCTGCGGGGGTGACAGCAAGGGCGGGGGGTCGGGCCCGGACACGAGCATGTGACAATTCGGCATGGGCCGCCGGGGCAAAGGCGACTCCCGGCGGACCAGGGTCAGCTTCCTCCTCTTCTAAGCTCGCCTACTCCACCACCAACAGAGACTTTTCACTAGTCCACAGATATTTACTGCACTCAGCTGCTGTCCTCGTGCTGAAGCAGCAAACTTGGATAAAACCAATAAAACAAGTTGAGCCCCTGTATGGAATAAAGCGTTACGTCAAAAAATGTCTTCTCTGAGATATTGACTATGAAACATTTTCTACGACAATGGTAAATAGCCAAGAATATGCCATTCGTAATAGAAATATGAAAACAATTATTATTATAGGTAAGCATATCGACGGTTGAAAGGAAAAAGTTACCAAGCGACATAATAATTGTGCAAAGGAAAATATGATACTAAGTGACATGATGATATTAGTACTACTTTTCCCGTATCCACACCCAATGGTGCATAGGGCACTGCATTGGTACACCAAGTGCAGCGTATCTTGATCATTTTATTATATGGAGGTAAGATGATCAGACTTATGCCAGTCTAAGGTATCACACATGAAATATTAATATGAAAATCACATGTAAATAAATATTACATGTTGACCCCCTACGGGAATCGAACCCGCGACCTCATGCACGGTAGTCAAATGCGGTACCACTATGCTACGAGGCGAACAGGGATAATATTATGTCACTCGGTATTATTTTCCTTGGTACATAAATATCCTTAGTCCTTTGGTAATTTTTTCCTTTCCACCTTTGATATAGGTACATGAATACATATGGCTATGAACAGATTTATGGAAAACAGCGTTAACATGGTGACACTATTATTCCAAGTAAGGACTCAATTAGGATGGATTTTTAACCCTTTTAACTCTGTTTATTTTACGTTCGCACTTGATGTCTAGATCTGAATGCAAAAGATCAATGTAAAATTATTTTCATGATTTTTTGAAATATGCTTAAACCGTGGCAGAATTAAACTTTGTTTTGTATCATTCGATATGATAGGTTATTATCAAACCTGATGCATAAATGAAGGATTTTGACCAAAGAGATCAGTGTTTCTTAACCCTATTGAAAGAATAACCCCCTTTCCACAGTAAAATTATCCAATGCTAAATTTTTGGTTATTTCAGTTGAATCGTTTATTATGCTATGATATTTTTTTCATACAATATGTATAGCCTCAAATAATATAGATTTTTGTAAATCTCAAAAAAAAAAACTCCTGAAATGATGAATCTTCCTTATTCATTCTATGTTTAGAAGGGTTATAAATGTTTTGACATATAAGTTCACATAACTGTGATTTTGACAAACTCGATAGCCATACCTAGTATTTTTATTTTTGTTTAATGTTGCGTAACTAAAACCTTTAGATATTAAAAACACTCTTGCCTTTAAACAAAACAAAGAATAGTAAAAAACCTAGTAATACTTTGTTATTTAGAACAATCACTCAATAAAAATACATAAATGTAATTGATGAATAGTATATCATTACAGCAATACTGCCACTGCCTGTAGTAGTAAAATATTATGCGTTACTAAGGAAAAGTTCTCCTATTTTGAGTATTATTACAAATAATATACTCTTCGCAATATCATTGTGTCATATAAATAGTTAGATTCTACACTTCGACAGCAATAAATGCTCTACAGAAAATCCATTAATGTATTGCAAATGCTATGAAGTTAGTTCTCTAGCTATAATATTATAAAGAATTATTTCCTCAATTTTTGAAATATAATTCTTTACCAAAATACTTGCACCGTTTCAAGATCTGCCAACTTTTAAAACAGGCAAAAGTGTTCAAGAACATGGTGTAATATAATACATATAATGCGCTGTTTTACTGTGTAAAATAGTGAAGTTGAGAGCGTAAGGTCATTGCATTACATAATAAGTCTTGCGTTGGCTATTCACCCAATATAAAGATTGGGAAAGTATGATATCTCATCACGAGACAGAAGGAATATTCGACTCCAATGTTGTGATTTACTACTATTGTTTGATTAGAAAAAGTGTTGATGTTCGATTAAAAGTAAAAATACTTTACGAAATGATTAATTGTTAGAGGTAGCCTCGCCTAGATAGAAGATACTTTATGAAACATTTTGTCTACATTTGTTGATAAAGTAATATTATCATTCTGAATGTAAATAAGAATTTTGTACTGGAAACTATAATAAAGTGTGTAGAGGTTGATGACTAATATTAATGCCATAGCCTGTATTTGTTTTGTACTTCTGTCTGTAAACATTAAATAAGGCACCTTGTAACATAATTGTGTACGTGTAACATAATGACTATAGTTAAATCTGAGGGCCAATGTTTTGGAAAATGATGGGTAAACAATATAACACGTATCTTTCTCTAGTAAGGAATATGGAATCCTTTCATATCAAATCCACGAGTGTATGGAACAGAGTGACATGAATATTATATTAATATACTTATGTAATTTTTCATTTTATATTAAGATAACATTAAATTTATAGTAAATTATTGTATTCCTATTTTATGTAAACCATTACTACGTCTGTATACAAAATAATGAACACCTAAATATTTATTTATGTTGCAGCATTACAAATGAATAATAAAAAACCTATTACCTATACATTATTACAAAACTTCCTAACTTCCAGTAAAAATTATGTTTTAGAATTCTCACTATATCTTTTTTATTTTCTATAAATCTTGAGTACGAAACTTTATTTTTGAAGGCACATATGTTATTTTTGTATAAAGTAGATAATACACCATTCACAAGATTTAATCCTGGGGAATTTAATATGCACCTGTTTTTTTTTTATATAAGTAAACAGAAAATTTCTCTAGTGTTTTGAGAACTTCCATAAACTTCCATATAACGAACTTCTCTTTAATGAATTACTGAACTGAACCAATGATATTGCATTGAACAAAAAAATTTACTGAACATTGAACTTCAGCCGTATTTCAAATAAATTAGTCTCCATACATATCAAAGTCCGATTTCTATTTAAATAAGTTTTTTCTGAGAAATGTTACTTTCTGAAGCGTTTTCTTTTTGTATTGTAAGTAGCTTGCATAGAAAGCTTTACATGTCGTGTACAAGTCTTTGAGATCCGCAAAATTGTAATTCAAGATTGTTGTTCTTTAGATTTGTTTTGAAGGTCCAACATTTTATTGCATGCAATAAAATTTAGTATAAAATACCCTAGCAATATCGTCCAAATACTCTTTTTACTAGGAATTTCTTCGATCCATTACACGGAATGTTTTTTCAGACTGCTGCAACTGCCCAGTGGCGCATATTTTTCTTGTAAATCTCTTAATAAATTGAGGTATAATAAAATATGTTAAATACTGCATTTGCTTTTATAAATTTTATATCAGTATTCATACAGTATTCTACATAACTAAGTTTTTCACAGAATTTAGCGACTTCGCCATATGGAAGTTACACTGTTCTCAAAAATTTATCTTAAATTAAGAAGATGGCAATATTATGTACATACCTTTATCACAATACCTACCTTTATAACACTTTTTTTAAAGCGTGTGGTGTTATAGAACATAATATTGGGTTAATATTAATCTGAGGTGTCTTGTGTTAAGAAAGCTGCAATACATATTTATAGATTATTGTTTTTGTGTTAATTTTTCATATCATAATAAATAATGTGAATGTTAGGGATGTAAATAGAACTTGTAACAAGGATATTATTATTAAATATGACAAGTGTGAATGTAGTCACAGCTTGCCAAGATTGGGTACAGAATATCCACTGGTAATCTAAGTAATGTAGGTACAAAGATTCTAGAAAATTGTCAATGAATTCGGTTATGTCATTGGCAAACATACGCATTCGGATTTTCCATTTTTTAATCATATTTGGGTAAGAGACTGACAATCATCTTCAATAATTCGGGAAAGTTCAAAAACTGTTCAGTCTAATGAAGCCATTCTGACTATATAAGTAATATAATATTGTATTGTACACAATACATAAATATTTGTGTTGAATAATCTTAGTAATGTTTTATTTACTATTTTGTGTTGACTGTATTTTGAACTACAAGTATGGATAATTTTTTATCAAATTTTCCTGTTTAAAATATAATTTATTATAAAACTGATTTCCCTAACTAACGGTTTTTAATTTTGTAGCTTGTATATTATTTATATTTAGTCTATTTTATGGATATTATATTTTGAAATTTTCTGTAGCAATGTAATTAAAATTTGATTTTCAATGTGATGATTTAATTTGTAGATAAAATAGACAAATAATATAAAAATCTCAGTACGACAGTAATTTACGCCAATTACTCTGAGTAAACAACCACAATAATTATTAATGTGTAACATCGGATTTTCTATGATTTTATGCATTAAGTTTATTGAAACCAAAAATGTAAATCCTTGATGTGCTGTTTCATTAAATTTAAGTTTGGTAAAAGTCATTGGAAATACACACACTGTCCTGAACACTTTAAAGAGTGAATAGTTTCATTCGACTGCCTGAATACCAAATAACATAATCTACAAACATTAATAAATAATAACTTTGTTTTATTTTTGCTTCATTATTTATATTAATAATATTGATATAAATATATAATATCAATCTATTTTAAGTTCCTGTAAGATCAAAAGATATTTTTACTACACAAAGTTTTCTCGTTATTTACATTCGGCTGAACATCACTAGTGCCTATAAACACTTTTATAGGCACTTCTAAAAGTAATTTTTCTGTACAGTGTTGTATGATATGAGGCAATTGAATTAATGTTATTAGCTTTATTGTTTCTATTATTAGTAATTTATTTTGTTATAAAACGTACATATGAAAATATATAATTCCTAGGATTTAATAGACTACGATGGTAATTATTATCTTTTTGCATGTGAATGTTGCACCTTGATTTGTTAAAACATATTCTAGTTATATCGAAGTTCTCACAATGATTTGATTAAAATAATGCCAATACTTTAACACCAATAATAGACGAATTTAATCTATTTTTATGATATAAGCCATACATAATAGTCTACAGTAAGATTAATAAAAGAATCACTAGAAATCTTATGATACGGAATCGGTAATTAATATATCAAGTGTATCTTGAGTAATAAAATCATTATGTATTGTTATTGTTATGAATCTGTATAATTTATTCTTAAAATCTAAACTATTACGTCACAAACAATAATTTTAGATGTATATTTGATCGAGTCTCACAAGAGGTTGACATAATTTCTAATTAGTACGGAATAGTTTGGATTCCACTTTCACTAACAAAACATAGTAGTGTAAGAGAGCCATCCTTTAAAAGACTTATTAAATAGTCTCTCGCAAATTTAAGAATCTTCTTAAGAAAAGGCTTAACAGCCAATATCAACACTTATTACACATGAGCACTACACATTCACTTTTTATTCTTCCAAATTTTGTATAATGATAATAATTGTACCGCAATATTTTTATTAAGTAATTAAATACGGCATATATCATAATGAACTAAACTGATAATGACGCTTAATAGTCACGAGATTTACTCTAAGGATTAGAATATTAACTTTAAAATATTTTGTATTATCAAAACTACATTGTGCAGAACAATATTACAGTTCAAATAAGAATATAACTTGTGTTCTAGAATACTGGATAGATTGTGCCTGTTTAATATTACGTTATTACGACTAAATACTAAACATAACAGGGACTTTTCTGTTAGTGTGTCCACTCTTGCTAAGATCCCCGTTCCTATAAAACCACCAACTAACACCTCCCTTCAGGACTCCGAGCATGCTTTTCTTGGTAAAACTCGTGTAACTCATTTGTGTCAAGGTAATATTACTGTTATTTCTATATGTGTGCTTTTATCACTATTATAACATATGAAAAGTCTATTTCTCCTTTCAATATTTCTCTTATCAACAGTGTTTAAATATCTCAAAATTTTCTTAATAGAGTAGGTTCTTTTATTACTTATTATCTTCATGTTTTCAAAATATTTCATAAAATCTAAAGTTAACTTCAAATGTAAAAGGTTTTGCAAAATTGGTCGCTTTAGATGGTCACCAGGGTCAAAATTATCCGATTGTGAACATAATTTTAGTTATATTCTACGAGCTTCCTTAAAGTAGAAACACATTTGTGTGTAGCCAAAAGTTAGAGGATGATTGTGACTATGTATCACTTTATGTATATTGTGGTAGTTATTTGTTCTTCTTAGTCCTAACTCCAATCTTCACATGTCACCATAATACAATAATATATACTGCGCTACCTGAAATGTTTTGCCTCAAGATCTATGGAAAAACTATGTGGTCATATACAATTTTATATATGTATAATTATACTCACGAGTTCTGTTATCGAGAAGACAGTCCTAGAATTGTTGTAAATTTGGTTTGTGGTGTACATTCAGTTTTATCTTTTACAATTACTTTATGCTGTTGGTACACATGATACTCTTTAAATTGTTAAAAGAAAAATGTACTTTACACTGTAAATTTAATATCAACAATAAATAATTTTGACTTTTTTAATAAAACATAAAAAATAATTTTGGTTAGAAGTACTACGACGAAAGAAAGTCATGAATTTTTTAAGTACTTACATATTTATTTAGTTGTTGAATACAAATGATGATCTTTTAGCTTTTGGAAACAGAAGATTGTATTTTGAGTTACTATTGAATTGTAAAATTCAAGTCGTAGCATAAATCGAAGCAGTTGTTATATTTTTTACTATGTAAAACTTAGAAATGATATAATTATGTTACCAAAATGTATCAATCGTTACAGTTAGCGGTAAATAATAGTAATATTTTTCCAATAGTGCTGCCAAATTATTCTTAATATTTAGGTCGTAGTTAAGACTTGGAATAATTTGTATTTTTTAATTCGTAATAGAATAGTATAATTTTTATGTAATCTATTTAAATACATAAAGGATCTAATCCCAACACAATGTTTTTTCTTCATTTGTCTATGCATTCCAAAAGTTACTTGAACAGTCAAAACTGAAATGATTGAAATCAGCAATATTTATTCAGCAGTGCATCTGCACTTACTTAGACATGTCGAAGGTGTTTGATGTCGAAAGATACAATATTCAGTTTCACATAAATTAGTTGAAAAATTATTATGACGCTCGCCAATAATTTTCCTATTTTTTATTTACACAAACACGATGTATGAAAATTAGTAATTAATAAAGAACACACATATAAGTTTTAAAATATTTTAATAAAAGATACTGTTTATATTACATCACTTGAGATAAGCAGTAATTAAAATTTTGGGGTTTATCTTTTTAATACTTGTATATAAAAGAAATACATACACAAGTACAAACTAAATAAAATAAGTCTATATAAAACTTAATTAATGCCACAATACAAAGATACAAAAACATTTTTACAGGATAGTTGAGCCTTGGAATGAGAATGTCTCGCACACACCTGTCATTAGAAGGAACTTCACACGGGGTTTGGATCTGTTCTGGACTGCTACGTTCAGACTATACAGGGATAAAAAATAAATACTCTCCACTTCCGCAGAGTTTAGCTGACGTTACAGAAATCTAGGCTACTCGATACTTCATCTCAAATGCTCGTAATATTATATAAGAAAATACGCATTATAAATAATAAGTAATGGCAGAAAACTATATAATATTACATTTTAATACTGTTACAGCGTACAAATAGAGTTTACTAATGGAATAATTACTAATTCATGGGAAAGATGATAAATTTATCAAAAATTATTTTACAAAGCATTTCAATCTTTACTTACAGGAGGAAATACAAAAATTGTCAACTTGCAATAGTGAGAAACAATAACCGGACTATTCCTTAAGCATTTAGGTTCGTTGTTTGAATATCAACTCATTCCCATACGGCGGCAGCTACACATAAAGTTTCTTACAAGAATAAATATATTCCAAGGTGAATGACTATAAACTATGGAGATTTACACAACAAATGGTTTGGACTCAAAACCGACAACTATGGTAGATAAAAGATCTGAGGAAGGTTCAGTCTACTTAATCAAAGTCTAAATTATCAAGGAGAAAATTACTTTACATCGAACCCGGTCATCAATACCACTTTCTCCAATATCTTAATCATTAATGGAATACTCTCCGTAACACTTGGGGATAGCGCACATTTATGTGTATCACGCTACAGAATGTCAACCATTATAACCGAGGAGCACAAATAACTTTTATCAATACACATAAATAATCATATTTATACCAATCAATATTATATAGAAAAAAAATTGTAGATTATATTAGTAATCTACTTTAATAAATACAAATGGTGTTCATATTATCCATTTACTACTATCAAAACCACATTCTAAGGAAAATGAGACTGGAAATGTTTCGAATGAGTTTAAATTATGCACTTAGAAATGCACACATTTTATTTTCAGAGTTAACGAGATACAGTATTTCAACTTTAATAATGTTCCTCTAAATTGCTAAAATGTAATAAGTTTTGCAATATTCCTTAGAATGCTTTTTGCGTAATGCAAAGCCGTATTAACATTACACTCCTAAATACGTAAATATTCATATTGGCAGTTACCATCACAAGGAATGAAGACCACACTGCTTAGATTTACATAATTCTACAGATTATATTATTTACCAACAGAGTCATGATCCGTCAAATAAGAACATCTAATGGCACACACTTTATACATATTTATTTAACCATTTGAACTGCGATGCCCAAACACCACAAAATGGATGTCAATGAGAAATTATTTGAGCAGTTTTTAATAATCACTTTACCGATCAAACATATTCAATTACTGAAATGAATACACATGCAACCAAAATAAATCTATTTTAAATCTTAGAATAAGCCTTTCTTCTTTTTGTCCTTTTTCTCCTTTCCATCCATAGTTCTGTAAGGAAAATTCATTATTTAATACAAGATCCAAATGATCAATATAACTTTGTCATTATGGGAGACTGATAAATATCATCAGTTGGCTATATGGTTGACAATTTTACAAATCAGTTCCTGAAAATCCAAACTAAGGAAAGATTAGTAGTCTTCAACTGGAGGATAATATGGTCGCCTAAGGAGCCGAGATAAGTAAGGCAGCGGTACTCACTCCTTGCTGTTGGCCTCCAGCGACCTCCTCCTGAGGTCGTCCAGGGACACGCCGGCCTGCTGCTCCCACGAGGCCACCTCGGCCTCGAAGGCCTTGCGCCTCTCCTCGAGCTCGCGGGCCTGCTGCTCCAGGGAGCGCCGCGTGGCCGAGTGTCGCCTCACCAGCTCAGCTTCGCTGTCTTTCAGCTTCTGCCTTTTCTCTCGCACCTGAAATAATTTTTTTTTCAACTCATTGCACTTGTTTGGCAACAAACCAATCTTTCAAATTTCTGCTAACTAAATTTAATGCTAGCAAACATACTCTCGTGAAGTCGACTGAAGTTGGACACTGTAGTAGGTCACTTCGTAATAATTTATACGACACTACATTCCCAAGTACTTTGGCAAGAGATTTAAGGAGAGTGTAGAGTTACATAAGAGATAACTAAAAAGCATGCATGTCTCACAATCATAATGTTTTTTTACGCATAAAAAGGACACTATTTGTGGGGTCCAAATCCATGACCTATCAAAAATATTATAATTTTTTGAGTTGAGATATTTTTATTTCATTTGACAAGTAAAAATGATTATAAACAACACGAATTTGATGACAAAATCAACTTTCAAATTTTGAATCACCATTTTTATTTCATAAATAAAGTAAAAGGGATATAAAGTAACGAGTGCCAGTTTTGCTTTATACCCCTTATTATTGTAGTGAAAGACAGACAATTATATTTACAATGTCATAAGGGAAAAACAAAATGATAATAATATATTATTCAAAAATTGAAGAGATACCTTCATCTCGAAGACTTGCTCCATTTCGCTCTCCATTTTCTTCATTTTGTTATCATGCTCACGCTTCTCTTCTTCCATTTGAGCGAGAGGATTCCTGTAAAGAGACGAACACAAATAATAAGATAAACAATAATTAGAGGTTGAAAATATAATGGCAGGTATGATGTAATAATTATTTACATAAAAAATAATAATGGATGTTTAATGTTTATTTGTTTTATTTATGTTTATTGTAAATTGAACGCCGATAAGGCGATAACAAAGTGCTTCTTTCTGATAGCGAGGAGGAGCTGCAGTCCTTGGTTACAAAGGTTTACAATGTGTGTAAGGCGAGCAATTTGCTAATGAATGTGGAAAAGTCAAATGTCATGGTTTTTTAAAGAAATGTAAATATGACAAAATGTAAGATTGTAGTAAATGGAGATGGCTTGAAACAGGTGGAAGAATTTGTATATCTAGCAGCATGTTTACTAGGGATGTACATATGGACAAGGGTATTGAAAAGAGGGATAGTGCCATTAATGGTGCCTTAAAGCCTGTCGTAGCAAATAAGTGCTCAAAAGAAGTAAATTAGCAGTTCATAATAGTCCTGGTACCAACCCTTATGTATGGAAGCGAAGCATGGAAAAAAGGACGAAAGTAGATTGAATCCTGTTGAAATGCGATCTCTCAGAAGAATGTGTGGTATGATAGGTGCTCTAATGTCGAAATTAGAGCAGAATGCAAAGCTGAGAAGCGTTATCGACAAAATGAAGAACGACTTTCTGCCATAAAAAATATCTTTTGTATGTAAGTAGGTATTGGAAAAAAAACCTAATTTACGAATATCTACTATAAGTAGTGTTAAAAAGGCGGAAATAGTTTTTATTTATAACATCAACAAAAAATTTATATTTCAGGCACAGTATTTATAATAAATATCAACGGACTTTTTATTTCCTATTGACTAATGACATGTATGAAGATAAGACATGCAAAATACCCTAATGTTTATGTGAAATGAAAGGCAAGATGAACGAACCCACGTTGTTGAAGTAAAAAAACATATTAAATAAATTGACACAAAAATTATGTGGTCTTACAACTTTCTTCTGTGTGGTCTAACACTTTAAAATTAACCGCTAATGAGTGGAGGCAGATTAAAAAAAGGTATGTATGTATTTTACTAAAATCTAAAGCGCACTTTTCTGGGGAATAGTCCCCAGATCTGGGGAATTCTGACATTAAGGGAGTTTTTATGAAAAAGGCAAGAAATCTGGGGCAATTATACAATAATTATTGTGAGCTTTTCCTATGCCTTAACCTTTTTTTTCAAAAATATTATATTTTGTATGAACCTGTGTCATTTTGCAGTACTTTTTTGTGAAAGTTCATTTTGCTTGATTTCCTCGCAAGTTAAAATGCCCTTTCAGGAATATATTAGGGGAGCTTTCACGTAATAGTATAAAACTCAAGTGACATGGATGTAATGGTGAGAATGTGTGAAAAAAAATAAATAATTATCACAATCATGTGCTAGATAAGTGATATACATAAAGGCAGAGACAAGTGACTCAACTAACCTATGTAATAATAGAATGGTGATCCATGTATTTCTATAAACATGCAAATGTAAAATTTCTAATTGTAAATACCTGATAATTTTGTCTACATAAGTTTTAACTGTCACCAAACAATGAACATAAACAAATATACTTTTTCAATAAGAATACAAAGTAAGAGTCAAAAACATATATCATAATCTCTTAGTACAAGCCTCGCGGATATTTGGCATACAAAAATGATGGCTCACGGGAATTCTGAATCACTACGACAGATTAAAACACAGAGAGAAAATTTTGTTGGTTTGTTTTACTTTGGAGAACTTACCACACTGTCATGAAACTGTTGATAACTCCTTGAGGGCATAAACTGAACACCAAACTACCATTACTAAAGGATTAGAGTAAGTTACTACATAATGTTGGAAGGCGGGTAATGAGGCTTTACTGAGGTCATCATTTTTGCATGCCCGCGTTTCATTGCTACGGGCATATATGCACAAATACTCCACTATTCAATTCTCAAAATAAATATAACAAACATTTACAATAACAGTATGACTCACGAATCGGTACGTATAGTCAATCAATAACTTGCATATCAAATAAATTAGTTTTTTAATCAAAATAATATCCAATTTAATCAGACAAATCGTCGCCGTAGTGGTAAAAACAGATAAGCCCTATATTTATGTATTGTATGTGGGTTAGCTCTCTTCACCACCACGGCGACGCAATATGAAGTTACAAAAACAACTAGTTTTCCTTGTATATAATTGTGAAGCTGAATTAAACTTTAAACTAAAAGTATCAGCAGGTTTCAGCAAAAATGTTTTGTTTTTAATTAAATATAAGCCCCATTTCAATTACTCGATACGAATGATAAGCCTACATTGAAATTTGATTGAAAGTTGAAAGTTGAAAATGAACAAATGACAAATGAGAAACATTCACAAATAGATGATAACTAATCAAATGAAATGTAAAAAACTGTTGATCAGCTTTTGCATGTCACAATAAGTACAATTTAGTTAATAAATTAAATTAACAGCACAACAAGGAAGAGCGGATCATTCAACATTGCGGTATCAAATCAATAATTGTGTATTTTTACTGATAAAAAAGCAGGTCAGAAAGAAAAAACTAAAGAATTAATATAAGACTTAGGCAGTCACTTCTTGCCACAGTTTTAAAATTGATGGTGTCAGATATTTTGAAAAACACATCTTAAATTTATTTGTAAATAAAATAAACACAGACTTAAATCATTCGACATTTGACAAGGTATATATTATTATGTAGTTGTCAAACGTTCGTATTTTTTCAATTTAAACTAGAGAGAGCCGAAAATTAGGTAGTGCCGGCAAATAGTATACTTTACTCCGTACTTATTATAAAATTATTTGTGAAAAGAGTACCGTAAATTTAATTCTACTCAAGAAAACTTTTTTTTAATTAACTTATTCTTTTATAAACCCAAGAATAGCAGCTTTCATTACGTCACAACCCAAAAGCAAAGTCTTTAAATTATATAATACAACTATAAGAAGTTGCAAAGATCATATTATTCAAATGTAATTATTGAGTTTTGTATGAGTCAAATCCAATTATTATAGCGATCAAGATAAACTTTGAGAAAATGTCTACACGTGAATTATAATGTAAAATAGAAAAGGACCAACTTGTTGGATATTCCTGGGGTTTCCCATCAGTGCCGAGTCCAGCCAGCTTCCTGCAGCGGTAGTTCTCATAGTGGACGTTGCTTGTCACATCTCGCAGGTCTTGGAGGTGGGTCCTGATAACCATGTTGCGGAGGGCGATGAAGTCACAGTGTTCCAAATTTTCAACTGGAAATTAAAGGCATTGATAAATCGTCGATACCTAAAAAGAGATGAAAATATTTAGGAAAGATAATACGGATATCTACATCGATAAATTAAGAATAACATAATGTTGGCGGTTGATGAAATCCAGTAAGAGGTTGTAATAATAATAAAATGGAGGAGAAATAAACTGAGATAGTTATGGCTTACATTTTTCATAGGAAAATAAATCATAAGGACAAAGAAATATTATCTGATAAAAAAGATAATGAATATTGTATAAATTGACGACGTTACCTACCATATAATAATATACTCAGTGCTGTCACTGTAATTTCAAATTTATGTAACAGTTAAATTTTGAACCACGAAATCTCATTTCTGACATATTTAATCGTGAAATTATGCATAAAACGAGAGGCTTTATGATTATTGAGTTGGAAGATTTGGTAAAATTTTAGTGTATCGCACTTGGTACCCTGGCAATATCTAAATAGCAGATTCCTGGTGTCTCCTTAACTAATTTTATACGGTCATCTGCTGAATATTTAATTGAATATGTAAGGTGGCGATAAATATCTAGGCACCGATCATCAAAATATCTACATCTAAATGTATTGCACTTGTAACATGTAACAGTAATCTGTAAATTTACAAAGAGATTTTACCGGTTACTGTCATGTACGTGTCACAGCTGCAATACATAAAAATGTAGATATTTTGGTGATTCGTACCCTGGTGTTTTCACATAATTAGTGTTTACCTTCCGCTATGCCCCAGGGGTATTTCCTCCCGCGGACCTTCTTCCCGTCGTGCTCTATGACGGTGTTGGAGCCGACCACGGCGAAGGGGACTCGCGCCCTCAGCCGCTGCGCGGCCCCCGCCTTCTGCGCGCCCCCCACCTCCTCCTCCTCGTCACCTCCCGCCGGGAACTCGTAGATCTTTATCTTGTGTTGGATTATTTCATTCATTATCTGTAAAATTAGAATTAACAAATTACTTTTGTAAATATAATAAAATATAATTTTTAAATTGAACATAACTTTAATTCTTGACCATGACTTTCTTTGAACATTAGAGATTAAAATTAAATATTTACTTGTTTTTTGAAGAGCGCACATTCCTCGGGCGTCATGGTGTCAGCTTTGGCAAATGATAGGAATAATGTTGACCTTATCACACAGTCTCTGCATGAACTCTACGTCCAGTGGCTTGAGGCCATGCCCACTGGGGGCGATGAAGTAAAGGCAGCAGTGGACTCGACTGTCCGCCATTGTTTTTCTAGACACTCGGGACTCAGCATTCAAGAACTCTTCGTATTTTGATTCCACAAAGTCAATCACCGGCACCCAACTGCAAGGATTTTAATCATTTTACAATTTTGTTATTGTTTATCACAATAATAATAGGATAGCTTATGAGGGGATGGCGCAGGTCAAGTTTGATTATGGAAAAATTTTGACATTTAAAATGTGTTACATCGCACATACAGATAGGTGGCCATTTCCTATTTTCAATCTCAGCGGTGCGATTCTCTAAAGGTTTTAGACACTTCTGCGCATACGAATTCAGTACAAAAAATCGTATGCGCAGTAGTTTAAAAACATTACAGAATCGAAGCGCAGAAGACAAATTATGGCAATAAAAAAAGGTTAAGAGGACACAATGCTTGTATACACAAAACTATGGTGCAACAGTTTACTCCAATTTAAGCATTTACAATGCACATTCAATACATAGATATATAGATAAGATAAGATTAGATATAGATAAGATTTTTAAAAAAACAGAAATCAGGTCTTTTAAATTGAAGTATAAAAGATAAGGTTTCAAGTACAAAAAAGTTAACAGTAAATATTTACCAATTGCTATTGTCGACTGCGTCCCCGAACCCCGGGGTGTCCACAATAGTCAGTGTGAGGTTTACTCCGTTCTCCTTCAGCAGTACTTTACTAGTTTCCACTCCGACGGTTTTCTTTACCCGTAATGATGGTCCCGGGTGGTGTTCTGAATTGTATATGTCGGATAAGAACATGGAGTTGATGAGGGTCGACTTGCCAAGGCCTGATTCACCTGGAATAAAAACCAAATATTAGAGATATTTTATTAATACTACAATGACTGTAGTACACGGGGTGTAGGGCCTCTGGATCCTACTCTCCCTAAATTACAAAAATACAATTAATAAGCTAAAAAATAATGCAAGACATTATTTTTATTTTGAAATTCCCATCATCCTGAAATGACACCTCTTGTAAAAGTTACTAGATTATGAAGAGAAATGTAAGAATAAGCCGTATACAGGGTGTAACAAAACTCCATGTACAAGCGGGAAACTGGTGAATCTACATCGTATTTGGAGGCGATTGTGTAATATGACTTTTTGATCTGGGCTTGAAAAAAAAAAATTTTTTCTTCTCAAAAGTTTTCATAAGTATGGCAGATTAAGCAAAATTGCTCAAATTCTTATTAAAACGCATTTTTTAATTTTGTTTTCCTTATGGATAATATTTATTTGAGTAAATACATGATATTTGATAACAATTTGCAAAAAAAATCACTTCATACTCGATTTTCTCGAAAACTAAGGGTCAAATCAAAAAAATTTATTCCACAAATTCGACTCCAAATATTATGTAGATTCACTGGTTTCCCGCTTGTACGTCGAGTTTTTATTACACACTGTATAAAATGTAAATGGGTTACCCTAGTAAGGACAAATTAATTTTCTTAAACTGTGTATTCTGGAATATTTTTCGTAAATAAATAAATAAAATTAAATGAATTGCATCTGAAATTTAATTAACTGATTAAAAATCATAAAAAAGAACTGACTCATTCATTTAAATAAGTGCAAAATACATACTTTTATTAAATTTGTAGGTATTTCCTGATATTTAATTACTATTTCCCGATTACCTGACTTATATTTGCAGTGTTTTCATTAACCTTGATGTATATACAGTATGTTGTGTAAATTCAATAACAAACGTTAACAGCAAAAGTAACTTGACTAACTTCCTTGCTGACAGTGAATGTGTTTGGTTTGGATCCAATTTTGCATATTGCAGCATTGGGGAATTTTTTCAATGCGCAACGCTTAACAATTTGTTCTATCTATCAAATATTTCAATGAAACATTATATGAATTAATAACTTAGATAATATTTTTTAAATATACCATGTTCTAAGAAAAAAAATATTTAGTTTTAGAAAATTTGAAATGAATAGAATTCCACTTTCATATTTTAGCTACCATCATCTAAATTAATATACTTAGTACAATTTTATTTATTTATACAAAAATACAAAGTATAACATATATTATTTATTAAATGAGTCTAGGGCCCAGATTACAAGGATATTATCTACATTGCAGTAATGATGCATATTTATGGTAATCAGTATATTTCAAAGAGAATAGTCTTTTTACATAATAAATTCCTATATGAACGCGAGTCAACTCAATTTAGGCACTATCTCTATAAAATATAGCTTGATCAGAATGATAGCTGTCAAACTGTATGAATTATTTTAGTTTAAGTTAACACTAGACAAGCTATTTCGAAGAGAGCTGTAAAAATTTTATGTTCCATTTGTATTTTGCAGTAAAAAAAAAAGACAACTCTATCTATCTTCCACTATCTAATACATTTAAATCATTCTGTTTCCCTCTTACAAATTGAGATTGAGTTCATGGTTCTTCTTAAGACTAAGACACGACAAGGAACGGAAGAAAATACCCTATCTATGTAAAATAAACATCATTGGTTTCAAAGCTGATTTTATACAATATGTTGATTCATATGTGAAACACTTGATTAAAAAAATGTATTAACATACCAAATACGAATCTGCTTTATTAATGTAAATCGCTCATTAGCCATCATTTAATGATAGTATTTGTTTGAACCAAGTCCCATACAAGCTATATCAGACTTGATTAGTAGAAATTCTAACATGACAAACAGTCATTTTAATCGAGCTATATTTAATAGACCGTAGACACTTTTTACACAAGCAGTGGATTGGGTGAGAAAGTGAGGGTGGTATCTAACTTACCCACAACCATGAGGGTGAAATCGAAGCCCTTTTTGACTGCTTTCCTGTACACCTGATTGGGTAGATTGGCAAACCCAACATATCCGTCTAATTCTTTCGGCTTTGGTCTTTCCAATTTCGGTGGTGGGTCTGGTTTGGGTGCCACAGGTGGGTGATCATTCTGGGAAAAAATATATTATGTTATTTTAATAAATATAATTAATTATAATTATTTCTATAATTTGACAGAAAAAGTTTTAGATACGCATAATCCTGTCAAAATATAATCTATTTACTAAAATGCAAAACCATTTTCAGTGTAATCCATCAAGTATGTTATTTATTTTTTACTGTTCATTGGCAATGCAGTAACTTACAAGATTGGGATAAATTTTATTTTCCTGTAGTCACCATTTAAACTTCACCTTAAAATAATAATAATAATATGGGATTGGTCTTATAGCAATTTATTGTAGATAGTGAATGTATCTAGCTAAATTAATTTATAAATGGAACTATGTTACAGAACGATGCACAAACGCTTATTTAATTTATTCTCTGATTTATACAACAGAATTGAAATTGTTTTAAATCAATTAATAGTTAAGTATCATTAAGCACTATGATTATTATCAAAGGTAATTATTGTATATATCTACTATCCTGTAATAGTGCGGAATATAATAAATACTTCTGTTTTACATTCTTGCTCAGCGAGTGAATTATGAATTATTCAATATTAAATTACTCATTTACATACTTACATAAAACTAGTTTGTACTCAAATATGGATGGAATTATTGGATTGAAAAAGTTCATAAATTTGTACATCTCCCTACTTGAGTAATTGTCTGAGGATAAATTAGGTACGTTCATTTGGCGAAATCGAGAGTAATTTTCTGAAACATACTTTTCCAGTTATATGTAAATGGCACAAAAGAAATCAGCAGTTTTGGTATCTGTGCAACCAGAGTTATATTTAGGAACATTATGATGCCACTAATATCAACATGAATGTAAATAGTCAAATTATGCCTAGGTATGTAGTTTGCCCTGATGCATGACGAACCAATACTTAGATGTTTTTTTTATTATTGTGGATAATTTATTTATTTATTTAAAAAAATACTACAAGGACAATACTTTCAATCTGCTCTAATTACAAATGGTTTAGTGATCATCCTTTTTGAAAATGCGATAAGGGGCTAAAAATCAGTTTTCATTAAAACAAAAAAACTGTTTACTGACAAAGGCATTTTGGCTGGCTGGGCCATATACTACATTAGAACATTCACAGTTTACGTCAGAGCTGCGGAATGTGGACCTGACTTGGGAGGATGCATAGCTCGGAGGAGGTTCGTGGTATCCATATCATCCACGTAGGAAGCGGATGTGGAATGGTGATGGTGATGACTGATGACCACTTACCTTGAGGTTCTCGGTGTTCCGCAGCGCCACCTCCACCTTGAGGGGCGCGGGTGCGGCGTGTGCGGCGGGCGCGGCGGTCGCGGCCGGCACGGGCGGCGGCGGCGGCAGCCCGTTCTCGTGCGCCTCCAGCGCGGCGGGGGCGCGGCGCGGCTGCGGGACGGCGGCGGGCGGCGGCGGCGCGGCCGAGGGCGGCGGCGCGGCGGCGGGCGGCGCGGGCGGCGGCGTTAGCGGCACGCCGGACGGCGCTCCGACTTGAAGAACAGCTCGCGCTTCGATTGCAGCTAGAATACAAACAACTATTATAATTAATTGTCCACTATTCAGAATGCCTCCTAATCAACTAAAACGGACGGATAGGGGTATTTCCTTATCAACTAAACATAATACTGTCATTTTACATCAAATGGAAACAAATATAGTTTCATATTGTTTTAGTTACATACGAGCGTACGGCTCTCTTCAAGTAGACTTGAAGAGTGGGGGGGCTGAATTTTTAGAAATAAAACTTAAGTATAATTATTCAATAGTTTGTAATTATTAAATGTGTTTATTCAATAAAAATACAATCATATTTTGGAGCAATTAATTTAGTTAATTTAAGTCTTTTGGTGGCCCTCGTAGGGAAATAACTAAAAACATTTATAAAAAGTGATTTCGGCCATCGAATAACTAAACATCAAATGTTATTTTTTGTTAAATCGCGTTTTTTAGTTTTTTTAGTCAATGGATTTAAATAGCGCGCCGTGTTTTTAAACATTATGAAATTCTTTTTTTTTTTAAATTTTTTTTTATTTCAAAAATACATTTTACATGTATTCCCCATGAGTTACAATAAACTCATTTTCTTAGCAGAAATATAAATATTTTACATAATATCTGGACATGTAGAATTGCGTTTAGACTTCAGACATTTGAGAGCGGTTTTTTTTACATGCAGTGATTAGGTGAGAAAGTGAGGGTAGGTATGTAATTACCCACATCCATGAGGGTGAAAATCGAAGCCTTTTTGACGGCTTTCCTGTAAACCTGTTTTGGTAGTTTGGGATACCGAACATATCCGTCTCAATTCTATCGGCTTTGGTCATGTCAATTTCGGTGGTGGGTTTGGTTTGGGTATTCCACAGAAGTGGAGTGATCATTTGAAAAAAATATATTATGTTATTTGAATAAATATTATTAATTCATCAATCTTTTTATTAATTTGACTGAAAAAAGTTTTAGGTACGCATAATCCTGTCAAAATATAATTATTTCAAAAATGCAAACATTTTCTGTTTAATTCATTTAGTATGTTTTTATTTGTTACTGTTCTTTGGCAATGTAGTAACTTACAAGATGGGTGATAAATTTTATTTTCCTGTTTCGTCAACAGTTAACTTCTCCTATTAAAAATAATATTAATATTATTGGATTGGTATTTTTTAGCATTTTATTGTAGATAGTGAATGTTTCGAGCTAATTAATTTATAAATGGATATATGTTAAGATATGATGACAACGCTTATTTAATTTATTCTTCTTAAGATTTGATATACTAGATTATTCATTGTTTGCTATCAACCTACTTTAAAAAAAAAATTTAAAAAAAAGACTTCTATTTTTAAAAAAAATTGTGATTTATTGTCCAAAATCGCTACTAACCGTACTTTTAGTACGGACAGAAAAGTTACCGTTTTGAAATGACAGTCTTGACTGACCATACAGTTATGTTTCTTTTGTAAACGTTGATTAGTAGATATTGGTATATGTATTGTATGTTTTTATTAAACTAGTTTTGTTACAATAATACATGTTTGTGGATTAATTGGGCTGAATAAGTATATCACCGTTTCCACATCTCCCTACTTGCGAAATTGTCCTGAGGGTGAATTAGGTCAGTTGTTTGGCGAATCGAGAAAAAAATTCTTAAAAATAGTTTTCAAAATCAATTCTAATTTCTTAAAAAAGGCGTTTGTCCCTCTTCCTCTCGCACTTTTCCCCGTATGAGAGGGAGAGAGTCCGAAGTTTGACAGCTGACATACTAGCCTCCGGCGGGATTTCGCCCCTATAATGTTTGATTTCTCATCGATTACGATAGGTGCAATATTGACACGCGTGCTAATAGCTCGGAAGACCGTTACCTACGACCGACCGGAGAAAATTTGGCTTCATTAGAAGCGTTTTTATGCGTTTTTTTCCGTAAATGGCCATTCTTCATACAAACGATTTTTGCTTTTTTTTT
The DNA here is from genome assembly GCA_022494985.1 of Micrasema minimum. Classification (NCBI taxonomy): domain Eukaryota; kingdom Metazoa; phylum Arthropoda; class Insecta; order Trichoptera; family Brachycentridae; genus Micrasema; species Micrasema minimum. Next base: position 10,565 of record JAGVSP010002456.1, on the reverse strand, counting down.
CAAAAGCGCGACTCGATTCCGACTTTTCTCGCGATGGGTTTTTGCGGCCGCTTTGTACCGTTCTTTTTCGAGCACAATTTCATCAGCCGAAATGCTTTTTTAACGGACATATTTGCGTTTGTATTTTCGGGCATTTTTTCTCCATACTAGGTCTCCCGATTCGACACGAGAGTCGTCCCGGTCGAAAAAACCACTACAGAGTAGTATTTTTTGCTATAAATCGAGACTAGACTATATTTGTAGTTCAAGGGTACCGTAAAAAATAGCTCTAGCTGGAAAATTCACAAAGTTATTAAGTATTTCTTTTGCGAGTTTTCTACTATGAGATTTTCCATAGTAACTTTTTTTGCTCTCTCCTAATTTTAAAAAACGCCTTAAAGTTACATGTTTTTCGGTTTTTACGTAAAACTCATAAATATACTATAGATTCGAGTATTTTTTTAATACATAAAAGCCTTTTCGACGAGATATCAGCTAAAATACATTCCCCATACTGAACTGTATGGGAGTTTCATTTTAAAACGCTGGACGTATTTTTCATTACGAAAACCTAAATATTCGGGTCTTAATCGCTAAAGGGTGCGGAAAATCTAACCGTTTCTGTTAAAAAAATTGACCCCGATGTTCATTTTTCATATAAATTTTTATCATTTAATAAATGATTTTCCCAAAGCGGAGGTGTGAGTGAGAGGCACATTTTTCTGCTTTTCCAATTGGTAAGAGCGAGACAAAAGATGTACTTAAAAATATGATGTGTGACCATTACATAGAAAAAAATACTAACGCCTGCCTAGAATAAAAGTACCTACTTAATTTTCATACAATTTTGTCTGTCTGTTAATAATTATTATTAGTGTGCCTTTTGGCCGCTAGATGGGTGACATAAACAAAATAAAGCTTTTTATTACAAAATATACGTAGATAATTACACTCTTATTCATATATAATGACATTTTATTATATTTCGTTTTAGCTACAACGTTAGAAGCAATTTTAGTTCTAAAATACAAAACAATGATAAAGACAAAATCTTTTAAACAGTGCAAATACGTGTATCCTAGACACGATGGTGTGCTTTTCAATTTTGATGATAAAACAGGAAAACATTTTAAAATTTTATATAATATATATTTTATGTGACAAGAAATGAAATAACGGAGAAACTCTTTAATATTATCAGACGTCCTCAGGGTTCAACATTGCTTTGAGCTAAGAGTCCACAAAATGCATTCTGCCAAAAGCAAACGCGACAATGTCGATTATGTTGAATACTGGAAAAAACGGCGGGTTGCGACTATCCAATTAACGGCCGGTTTCATAACAATTCGGTATTGTATTACTAACAAACAAGACCTGAACATGTTTCAAATAAATCCTTTTTTGGTATAAAAGGGTCACAATGTGTCGATAATAAGTAATAACATTTAGAATTACAGAATGTATTGCAACAAACAGAAAAATATCTGGCATTTGACAGTTCAATTCAAAGAAATGTTCAAACCAAAGCTATCTTTTCTAATCATTCATGGCTGCCAACAAAACAATAAAAAGCGTACGTTCAATAATTACATTGCGCATAAAATGAATCAGTTATGTATGATGTATATTGCTTATTTATTTAAGTCTCAAATATATCGAATGTATTATCAAATTTATGAGTCTAATTTAATAAACAAAAAAGGTTAAATCACAAAAAAAAAATCCATCTTATTTTTGTGCTGAAATTTATTTCGTTTTATAGTGGTAAAATTAAGTTAATTAATTTTTTGCCTTATATTAAACTTCACTGTGTGGTATATCAAATAAAGAATATTATCAAGGATTCAACTACATTGACAATTAATTCTCATTTAACTTTAATGAATGAAACACATATCCTTACATTTACATAAACAGTACAGTAAAAGTTTAATAAATTTAATAATACATTCCAAAATATTTCAAAGTTTATAATATCTATTTACAAATCAAATATTTTCACTCAACCACATAAAATATGTGTAGGTACATCACAAAATTATCAGTAACAATAATTTTTAAAACAAGTTTATTTGAATTTTTTCTATGTAAATACTCTTAAATAATACGGTATTGTTAAAAATAAATACCTTAAGTACTTTTTTATACCACCAATCAATCATATAAATCATTTGTTTTCCTCAAAAATGTATTTTTATTTTTAGAATACCTAATGACTTCTCATTTTTTAAATTTAATAATCATTACCACCATTCCATAAATGCTTTCCATGTAGAGCTTATGGTTTTTAAAAAATACGAGAAAGATGGCTGATCATTTCCAAGGTTATTGGGGGTTCTGGTTTCGAATTTATTGTTTATTTTTAAATCCAAGATGGCCGTAGCATTTAAAAAAAAATGAACATGGGTATCATTAGGGGTCATGATTTCGAATTTACAGTTTATTTTTAAATCTAACATAAAACAAGTATAAGAGAAGGTCTCCTGACAAGCTAGCCTCCGGCAGGAAAACTCCCCTATAATGTTGATTTCTCATCGGTCTGTGGCTCTGTGGATCTCTGGAGCGTGCCCGTATCATTTCCAAGGTTATTGGGGGGGCTCTGGTTTCGGATTTTTTGTTTATTTTTAAATCCAAGATGGCCGATGCATTAAAAAATATATAAACATGGGTATCATTAGGGGCCCTGATTTCAAATTTTATTTTGATATCCAACATGAGACCAGTAGGTATAAGAGGGAGAAGGTCTCCTGACAAGCTAGCCTCCGGCAGGAAAACTCCCCTATAATGTCGATTTCTCATCGGTCTGTGGCTCTACGGGTCTCTGGAGCGTGCCCGTATAATTTTCAAGGTTATTGGAGGTTCTGGAGGCTTCGGATTTTTTGTTTATTTTTAAATCCAAGATGGCCGATGCACTTTTTTTAAAACATGGGTATCATTTTCGGGGCTATTAGGGGTCCTGATTTCGAACTAAGCATTTTTTTTAAAGTCCAACATGGCAGACGCAACTTTTTTTTTATAAAATTGATTAAGTTTTATTACCAAGTACCACTGTAACAAGACAAGAGACCCATAATTATAAAAATAAATTAATAAACGTCACGAATTGTTTAAAATTGAAATACGAGTAAATCGCTCCCAAATGTCTCAGGTCTAAACTCAATTCTACATGTCCAGATATTATGTCAAATTTTTATCTTTCTGCTAAGGATTTCATAATTTTTTAAAACACGGCGCGCTATTCAAATCCATTGACTACAAAAACTAAAAACGCGATTCACCAAAAAAACTAACTTTTTGATGCTACAACGTTTAGTTATTCGATGGCCGAAATCACTTTTTTAAAATGTTTTTAGTTATTTCCCTACGAGGGCCACCAAAAAACACTTCTATTAAATAAATAAATTTCTACAAAATAATAATTATAAAGCTGTTGAATTATACTTAGATTTTATTTCTAAAAAAATGCAGCTCCCCCACTCTTTCAAGTCTACTTGAAGAGAGCCGTACGCTCGTCGACCTATATATATATTATTCACCTAAGGCGTTTGTCCCTCTTCCTCTCGCACTTTTTCCCCGTATGAGAGGGAGAGAGTCCGAAATTTGACAGCTGACATACTAGCCTCCGGCGAGAATTCGCCCTATAATGTTTGATTTCTCATCGATTACGATAGGTGCAATATTGATACCCGTGCTAATACCTCGGAAGACCGTTACCTACGACCGGTAGAAAATTTGGCTTCATTAGAAGCGTTTTTTATGCGTTTTTTTTTCCGTAAATGGCCATTCTTCATACAAACGATTTTTGCTTTTTTTTCAAAAAGCGCGACTCGATTCCTGACTTTTCTCGCGATGGGTTTTTGCGGCCGCCGCTTTGTATCGTTCTTTCGAGCACAATTTCATCAGCCGAAATGCTTTTTTAACGGACATATTTGCGTTTGTATTTTCGGGCATTTTTTCTCATACTAGGTCTCCCGATTCGACACGAGAGTCGTCCCGGTCGAAAAAACCACTACAGAGTCGTATTTTTTAAGCTAAAAATCGAGATTAGACTATATTTGTAGTTTCAAGGGTACCGTAAAAAATAGCTCTAGCTGGAAATTTACAAAGTTATTAAGTTTTTCTTTTGCGATTTTTTTTGTATAGGATTTTCCATAGTAACTTTTTTTGCTCTCTCCTGACTATAAAAACGCCTCAACGTTACGTGTTTTTCGATTTCTACGTGCAACTCATAAAAATATTATAGATTCGCGTATTTTTTTAATACATAAAAGCTCTTTCGATCAGATATCAGCTAAAATACATTCTCCATAGTAAAACTGTATGGGATTTTCTTTTTGAAACGCTGGACATATTTTTTCATTACGAAAACCTAAATTTCAGGTCTAATCGCTAAAGGTGTGGAAATCTTACCATTTCTGTAAAAAAAATTGACCCCTATATTCATTTTTCATATAAATTTTATCAATTACAGAATTATTTTCCCAACGCGAGTGCGAATGAAAGGAACCATTTTTCTGCTTTTCCAATTGGTAAGAGCGAGACGAAAGACGTACGTCAAAATATGATGTGTTACCATTGCATAGAAAATAACACTAATGCCTGCTAGAATAAAAGTACCTACTTTATTTACATACAATTTTGTCTGTGTATTTATAATGATTATTTGTTCGCCTAATTAATAAATGTCAAAATAAAATGTGTTACCATTACGTAGAAAATAATATTAAAACCTGCCTAAAATAAAAGTACCTACTTATGTTTCCGTATAGATTTCGTCTGTCTATGACTAATAAAATTATTATTTTGACTTTCAAACAAATATTTTTTAGCAAATTTATCTAAATACAAAATGCTTTTGACTTTGACCGCTGGACTTTTCATTTATTTAAATTTTTTGATCTATTTACACCTTGATTCCAACTTTTACAAGATAAATCCGTATTGTGATGAAAAATAAGAAATCATTATCGTTTTCCCAATGATTTTTTTAAAATTGAAAATCTTTAATGTTGCTTTTGAAAAAGACAGTCACGGATTAAATCGTCGACATTGGACCAAAAATGTTTTTTTATTGATAAAAAGTTCCTACCTTCATTTGTATGGAATAAAATTTTATAAAGTTGACAATGCACGGTTATTAATATATTTTTTTGAAGCGTTCCGTAGGCGTTTTTTTTTCATTCTTTGAGTTTAAAGAACATTTGTTTAAAATTTGGAGCATATGGACTCTGCATAATTCCTGAAAAAGCTATTTTTATTTTAAGAATACCTAATAACTTCTCATTTTAAAAATGTTATAATCATCAACACCATTTTATAAATTCTTCCCATGTAGAGCATATGGATTTTTTTAAATATGAGCTTATGTAACTTTATAACTTTTTTAAATAAAATTAAATGCGTTATGGTGGGGTCCTAATTTCAAATAATGCATTTGCTTTAATTCCAAGATGGCGGACGCAACTTTTTTGATAATATGAACAGGGTATCATTTCCAAGGTTATTGGGGGTTCTGGTTTTGGATTTTTTGTATATTTTTAAATCCAAGATGGCCGATGCATTAAAAAAATATGAACATGGGTATCATTAGGGGGCCATGATTTCGAATTTTATTTTGATATCCAACATAAAAACCAGTAGGTATAAGAGGGAGAAGGTCTCCTGACAAGCTAGCCTCCGGCAGGAAAACTCCCCTATAATGTCGATTTCTCATCGGTCTGTGGCTCTGTGGGTCTCTGGAGCGTGCCCGTATCATTTCCAAGGTTTATTGGGGGTTCTGGTTTTGGATTTTTTGTTTATTTTTAAATCCCAAGATGGCCGATGTATTTAAAAAAAAATATGAACATGAGTATCATTAGGGGCCCTGATTTCAAATTTTTGTTTTGATATCCAACATAAACCAGTAAGTATAAGAGGGAGAAGGTCTCCTGACAAGCTAGCCTCCGGCAGGAAAACTCCCCTATAATGTCGATTTCTCATCGGTATGTGGCTCTACGGGTCTCTGGAGCGTGCCCGTATCATTTTCAAGGTTATTGGAGGTTCTGGGGGTTTCGGATTTTTTGTTTATTTTTAAATCCAAGATGGCCGATGCACTTTTTTTTTTCAAAAACATGGGTATCATTTTCGGGGGCTTATTAGGGGTCCTGATTTCGAACACAGCATTTATTTTAAAAGTCCAACATGGCTGACGCAACATTTTTTTGCGCATGTGACCATTTTTTTTTATAAATTTAATTACGTTCTATAACCAAGTACCACCGTAACAAGACAAGAGACCCCATGTTTTAACAAATTAATAACGTCACGAATTGTTTAAACTTCAAATACGAGTAAATCGCTCCTAAATGTCTTAAGTCTAAACTCAATTCTACATGTCCAGATATTATGTCAAATATTTATCTTTCTGCTAAGGATTTCATAATTTTTTTAAAAACACGGCGCGCTATTCAAATCCATTGACTACAAAAAACTAAAAACGCGATTCACCAAAAACTAACTTTTTGATGCACAACGTTTAGTTATTAGATGGCCGAAATCACTTTTTTAAAATGTTTTTAGTTATTTCCCTACGAGGGCAACCAAAACACTTCTATTAAATAAATAAATTTCTACAAAATAATGATTATAAACTGTTGAATTATACTTAAATTTTATTTCTAAAAATTCAGCTCCCCCACTCTTCAAGTCTACTTGAAGAGAGCCGTACGCTCGTAAAAAATACTACAAGGACAATACTTTTCAATCTGCTATAATTACAAATGGTTTAGTTTAATCATTATTTTGAAAATGCAATGAAGGGCTAAAAATCAGTTTTCATTAAAGCAAAAAACCCTTGGTATTAACTGTTAACTGACAAAGGCATTTCGGCTGGCTGGGCCATATACTACATATGCCTCCCAAGAAATCTCGGCGTCCCGAACATTCACAGTTTACGTCAGAGCTGCGGGAATGTGGACCTGACTTGGGAGGATGCATAGCTCGGAGGAGGTTCGTGGTATCCATATCATCCACGTAGGAAGCGGATGTGGGAAATGGTGATGGTGATGACTGATGACCACTTACTTTAAGGTTCTCGGTGTTCCGCAGCGCCACCTCCACCTTGAGGGGCGCGGGTTGCGGCGTGTGCGGCGGGCGCGGCGGTCGCGGGCGGCACGGGCGGCGGCGGCGGCAGCCCGTTCTCGTGCGCCTCCAGCGCGGCGGGGGCGCGGCGCGGCTGCGGGACGGCGGCGGGCGGCGGCGGCGCGGCCGAGGGCGGCGGCGCGGCGGCGGGCGGCGCGGGCGGCGGCGTTAGCGGCACGCCGGACGGCGGCTCCGACTTGAAGAACAGCTCGCGCTTCGATTGCAGCTAGAATACAAACAACTATTATAATTAATTGTCCACTATTCAGAATGCCTCCTAATCAACTAAAACGGACGGATAAGGGTATTTCCTTATCAACTAAAACATAATACTGTCATTTTACATCAAAAGGAAACAAATATCAGACTTGGAGAAAAATGCATAGTTTCATATTGTTTTAGTTACATATTCAGTACCCCTACATACAATACTACTCATTTATACTAAGTCTTACTGTCTACAAAATATGTATTTTAATCAGTAAAATTGTCAACCTCACTTATGAGACTAAAAAAAATCTACTCCTATTTTAAACCCAAGCAACATAGTGCCTTCATGCATTTTTGACATTAGATCTTTTAATTCTAACGAATATATCCGTAAATAATAATGCCATAATCCCTCTTGCTTTGTAAATCCTCCAAACTACAGACTAAGCTACACATTTAAAAAATATAGATACTGAAAAATTACCTCAGGCTAGATTCTACATCTCGATTTGATTGGAACATGACTATAAAAGTATCGAAGGAGATAACTTAAAATTATGTACATATTAAATATTTTAGTTTTTTGGTAATTTATTAATAAACAAAATCTTATTATAAGGTTTTCCGCGTTTTCGGCGTACCACGAAATGTGAAAGTAATAATTTTAATCGTCTTTAATAAATTCATTCCATAAATTAGTTGTTCGTTAGCAATAATTTGTGATAATTTTATTATCATGGCAATTGCGTAATGGGTAAATCTAAATAAAAATATGTAGGTTTTCAAATTATTTAATAATAAAAGTGTTATTACATAACTAAAAAAGGTTACCTAACCTACTTTTAGAGACAATACCAACCATGGTTAAATTCACCTAATATCGGCTTACTAATGGTGCTGAACACAAAGCCTGTTCCCGATTTTTGTTAAAATAGTGCACTACATTGCTTAGTCGGATCTATTAATTTGATTAAAAAACATAGCCAATCGTAATAATTTGCACGTATTTGCGATTTCAGGGTAGCAAAAATATCGCTAGATCGGGCTATTTAATCGCCGGATAAAGGTCTTTTGCGCCAAAGGCCCAGATTATCCCGAACCCCGAACCCCTACGTTTTAAATTCCGAGAGTTGATCATTTTGTGGTAAGTTCATGCGGGGAGATATAAAACCTAAGTGCCCGTGGCTCCACCAGTGGAATAATAAGTGATATTCTAAAGATTTAGGTCCCTGGGCCCGGCGATGTGAATAGTAAAGATAGTATAGTTTGCTAAGGTAGCTCCTGTGTGTGGGCAGTTAGTATCGGCTATCAGTACTCTGTACTGTGGTCGGCATAGCAGGAAGACTGAATAATTTATTACGAAATAACCGGCCACTGTGGTCCACTTAATGCCATCCTCGAACTACTGATTTGTCGAATTGATAAATACATAATTACAACAGCTCTTCAGATGTGTCAAACATTTAACAGCGGGTTGTATGACGGTAAATGAAAATGTTTGCCAATCGAGACACTGGAATTGAAGACAGAATTAAAAACAATTTACTAGGGGTTCTATAGATATCAATTACATTGACTAGTTTCAGCTGGTTTTATCCCAACAATATGGGAGAAGCGAAATAAATATATTATTTCATTGACTTTCACCCAGTATTGTATATTTTTGTTTTTTTTTTGTATTTCTTTCTTTGTAAACAAAAAATTTGTTTTTTTTTTTTTTTTTTATTAAAAAAAATTACACTAAGCGATGCGAATATTTTATGCAGTTACGGGGGAAAGTAAAGTAGCGGAAAAATGGGTGGTAAAACGGACTGTGATTCGTGTTAAATACATTTTTACATACATTCATACTATAATAATATGAAAAAACACGACATAATTGAATAATTTATACGGATTTGATTAAGCAATTAATTAAGTATACAGTGAAACACTTTTTATTACGCATAGATCTAACTGCCTAACACACGCTGCATATTATTGTCTAATTGAGTTGTCCTAACCGAATGAACAAATGAAAACAAACAAATCGGTCGCGTTAATTAAATTGAGTGATTTACAAGCTATCCCTTGACAGTAACTCGATTACATTATAATGGTAGAGAGGATGGAGACTGAATCCAATTCGTTACCAAGTTAATCCTATGTGAGGAGGGCTTAAAGTATTATTGATAAATAATGATACCTACAGCATAATGGGCGACGGTTGCAAGAACTCGCAGTTCTCAGTTCATATTGTGTTATAATTTAGAAAAATGAGAAAAAAAAATTGTTACAGGAAAGGCATTCCAACATAAAATATAACTGCCTTTCAACAAATTGATAGTAATGATTAGCAAGCCGAAGTACAAAAATAATAGTTTCACATGATAGTAACATTAAGAAGGTGATTATTTGTTGAGTGCAATATCATAATGAACATAATAAGTTTTCTTTGCTGCCTACATAATAAATTATTAATTTTATTAACTATATTATTTAGCAAATAACACAAATGAAAACAACACAATATCTGCGTGTTCTCTTGAGGAAACCAACGGAACCATTTACAAAAACGTTAAATATGAATATAGCAGTTAATTGGCTAGAAAGTGGGTTATCACTTATCTCTATTTGAATACGGTTGTAATTTTTTACCAATTAGTTATTCCAAATTTAAGCGTGATATTTATCTTTATCGTTAAATCTGATTTTGTTGTGAAATGAGAAGAGAATCCAATGTTTACTTAAATGACAATTAATTATTTAGATGTCGTTAAGGTTAATAGTGAGTTTATAGGAAATTGCGAAACCAAAGTTTTCCTTCTTACTTACTTAATTATCTAACTAACTACCTGAACTAACCATCACGCCATCTACCCGTAGGAGTAAGCAGAGACGATAGAACGGCCATACCACTCTGTCCTGACAGGACCTTCCCTTTGCTTATCCTCTATATTCCTACCATCATCTCGTGCACATACGCCGATTAATTTCGATCTTTCTACAGTCTTCTTTCAAGTACTTGTCGTAACTTGGTCATGCCATGTTCGTTCTCGGCTCTTATATCTAGCACACACTTGCAGTTAAACTACTATTAGTCATGTTCTTTCATCACTCATTCGCTCGCACATGACCAAAACCATCTTAAAAGCCCCGGCTTCTTAATTTTGGTCGATATTGCTTATCTTGCCTTGCAATCTGCTCTAATTTCGACATTTGTACCCCTATCTTACATGGGAAAAAACCACCTTTTTCCGGCCTTTTAAGAGATCCAT
>JAGVSP010002455.1:0-38502 GCA_022494985.1 Micrasema minimum | reverse complement strand
TTCGATATCAAAATTCAAGAAAGATCAGAGATCTATTTTACAAAAACATTAGGAACATTATGTACTCTACCGAACGATAGGTGCGTACAACGAAGGGTACGTTTTGAAGATTTGAATCACCCAGCAGAAAGAGAGCATATAAAATATTATTTTTGATTCGAATAGCAAGGATGACTCGATAATGAAGGCAACTCTTATATACACCGACGGCAGTAAATTGGATGGTAAATGTGGTGCAGGTTTTGTTGTATTCGAGAAAAATGTCGAAATTCATTGTAAATCTTTTAAACTAGCGAATGAATGCAGCGTATTTCAGGCTGAGTTAGTGCAAATTAGGGAAGCACTTGAATGGATTAGTAAAAACAAATTAACAGTAAAAAATGTAAATATCTTTTCGGATTCTAGGTCGGGCTTACAAGCAATACAAAATTCTATGTCTACAAACCGGTTAGTTAATCAGATTCAAAATTTATACAAAATTATTAAATTGTGTAGTATATTTCTTCAATTTTTTTGGATCAAAGCCCATTCGAATATTACAGGAAATGATAGGGCGGATATTTTGCAAAAGGCAGGAACAAGAAAAAAAAACCACACCTTTTTATAGTTATATACCATTAAGTTTTGCGAAATATCAGTTAAAATTAAAATCATTAGAAATTTGGGGAAATGCTTATTTGGAATCATCTCAGGGGAAAATTATAAAAATATTTTTTGGGTAATGTACAGGATGCAATTAATGTATTAAACAAGTTTGGCAGAAATTTCGAATTAACACAAATTTTATCTGGGCATGGGGTTTTTAGGCAATATTTAGAAAGATTCAAATTAATTAATAGTAATTGTTGTCCTTGTGACGATTTTTCCATTCAAGATGTATCACATTTAATTTTTGATTGTTCTATATTTGATATAGAAAGAAATAATGTAAATATAATTTGTAATAAATATAATATAGATGTAAATAATCCAAAAGAAATTATTGTGTAATTCAACGGCAAATATGTATATAAATTTTTTTGATTTCAATTGTTAAAAAAATTAAAAGAATTAATGAAAATATTGGAGAGGGTTCAGGAATTTGATTTATTTTAATAATTATTTTCTTTTTTATATATTTAAATTGAAATGTCAAATATTAAGCATAATTATATTTAAAATTATTATAATTATATATATTTTTTTTCTCTGTTCCATTTTTTAATATTTTTATTTAATTTTATAATTTATTTTATTTGTTTAAGCAGTAGGTAGTATAAATATGTAGGATCATCTGAAATAGTTTTTTTTTTTTTTTTTTTGTTATTGATTATATTTTCAAAATTTTAAGTAGTTATAGAAAGTTGTACGACCGTTTAATATAAGAAATAATTTATGAATGAAATGTAAATTATTTAAGATATATTGTATACCCAATCCTTGTATAATGAGCGGGGAGTTTTAATGTGAATAAAGAGATTTAAAAGTTTTCGAGAACTCACCCAGATGCTTACGGGCCACGGAGGTGAATGAGCTCCTACAATCGCTTCAGGACTTGCCGCAATCGACAGATTTTATCAGGCGAGTGGGAGACTCTCCATCTCACCTGTCCCTCATCCGAGCGGAGCGCTAAACCCGATACATCACGGCTTACGATGAGGGCAGGTTCTGCCTGAGACGGCGCAGGAGTCTTGGGTAAGGATTTTCACAGATGGCAAGTCTCACGATGGACGGCAAAGTTGGTGCAGCGTTTGTACCATACGATGGTCAGAGAGCTGCCGTCGAGAAAACTGAAACTCGGAGAACACTGCTCCGTATTTCAGGCGGAACTTTTTGCGATCAAAGAAGCTCTGATCTACGTAATGAAGAAGCCACCAAATAATGGAAGAAAATAAAGATCTTGACAGACAGCAAATGAGGCGTCCATGCTGATAACTGACCGAAACCGGTCAACCGCTATTTAATGGGACATCAGAAATGGGTATCCAGAAGCTACGGTGCTAGACACCAAGACGTGTTTTGGTTAAAAATTGACTAAAAAATACACTGCGGAATCCATGGCAACGAAATAGCTGCCGAAGATAGGCTCGAGAAGCGAGGCAATACGCTGAAAAAGACAGCCCCCGATTTCGCCAAATTTCCTCTGAGCTTTGCCAAAAGGAAAAATTAAAAAAGAAGCAGGACCCTTCAACTCTGGAACGATCAAGTTATTTAGGTGAAAATCACCGGAAGCGTTACTAAAAATGTTACCCTACAAAGATACCAGGCTATGATTCAGGAAAATGCAGCAAGCTAGTTTCCGAGCTCTCCCAGAATGCTTACGGGACACTGGATTCATGAGCTACCTACACCGCTTCAAGCTCTCCGAAATTCGACAGCTGCCCATTGCGACGAGTGACAACTGTTTTTTGATGTGCTCGTCCTGTTGATGCAAGGACCCGATTTTCAGCTTTCAGAGACAACAGCTGGAGGCGCGATGCAGAAGTCTTGGTGAAGAACTAAGGCTAACAAAAACATCTTGAAATGGTTAACAAAAACTCACTACGAGAGGTAGTATCGTACATGGTTAAACTAAAGCAGGATGATTGGTTTCCTTAAACCCCGTAGGGACGAAAATGCCGAACACTCTCTTGGAGGAACGGAAGGCCTGTCGAATACTGTCAACAGTCCCGGCTTCTCCTGAACCGATAATAATGTTTAAAAAATTCACGGCGAATCAAATCGAAAGAAGTCAGAATCAAAACCCCTTTAGATCATCCCTCCTTTTAAGTAGCCAATCAAAATTAAATAATAACAAATAAGAAAAATCCAAATCAGGACCAAAGATATCCTATATGATATGATCCAGTACGGCTGCAAGGCTCGTATATAAGAAAAACGATCGATCTCCATACCTAGACAACCTAAAGATGGATTTATCATCCGAGTCGTTAAAAACTGACCAGCTATTTGAAATGCATGTTCATTAAAACAATATGATTATCCATGTATGCCAAGACCATAGATATCCCAATGCGGCTATAATTAGGCTGCCAGGCTCTGCTAGAAAGAAAAATCTAAAAATATTTTTTTTCCCGAGTCGTTGAATTTGATCAGTTATCTTTAGTGCAAATCAAAAGAACAATTAATAATGCATGTAAATCAAGACCAAAGATATCCCAATTTGACCCAATACGGCTGCCAGGATCGCCTATAAGAAAAACGATCGTTCTTCATACAAAGGAAAACTAAAGTTGGATTTTTCTCCCGAGTCGTTGTAACGGATCAGCTTTTTCTAAGGCAGATCAATACCGACTTTTACAATAAATATGTTATAATAATTTATAGACAAGGGAATTCAGGTGCTATGTTAATTAATCATTTTTAAATGATATCCATATTTTCTTTTTTCTTACAATGCAGCCTCCCATTAATTAATGGAACGTAAATATAATAACATTAACGACTCATCGTCGGTTTAATCTCACGCCTGATGCTAGCTAGTTTCCTGCGTGACGGACAAGTATTGAATACAACAAGACAGGATGTGTTTTTCATTGGATTTAGCTTGTCCGCTACAGGTGCCGGTGCGGTGCCGGTGCCTGGTGCCGGTTTGGGTCACGTGCTCGAGGAGAGCCGGGAAACCCCCCGCCGCGCCGGCGAGCCCCCGCGGGCGGGGAGTGGGCCCGGCCGGCGCCCGCCGACCGCCACCGCCAGTCACAGCGCGCTCGAACTCTCGCGGCGCCGCGCACCTTCGCCGCTCCACAGCCTCCTTTCTCGTTTCCAGTGCGAATGTCAAACTTTAAAGGTTGTCTGTGGTCATTACAAAACTTTAGCGTTCAAACATTTATCACGGTGAGATATACGCAGAGACGCGCACCGCTGCGCTATAACGCTGCGGCGCTCAACAATAATATCGTCATTTGGGAACTACGCAAGTGATTTGTGCATACATTCGTGTTAAGTGGCAACATATTATATGATTCCACATATTCGTAGTTAAATATCATTTCAATAAAAATTTAGTTGATTTATTAAGTAATAATGCGTAAATAAAATCTCATCCCTAGCGCAACTCAAAAATAATATTTCAAGAGCAAAACACATTAACACATTAATACATTAAAATTATTTATAGTAGTTAATAAAATAAAATTTAAAATGTTGACTATTTATTAACGAAAACAAGAAAAGGTTTATTGTATTGTGTCAATTGTTTTAATATATAGTAATCAAAAAATTATTGTAACAATAAAATGCCATGATTTTAGCTAGACCTAAAGGAAAGTTTTAAAAACGAAATCTGTCCTATCTACAAAAAATTTTTTTTATAATAAAATAATAATTATTGTGCAAATCAAAAAACAATTTTGCCCAAATTTAACTCCAAAACCCTTTTTGACCGTTTGTGTTATTCTGATTTTTTCATTAGTTTTTTTTTCTATTTATGAACACAAAAATGTACAAATTAATGTATTTTCACTAGATAGGTACCTAGAATGTGCCATGGGATCAAAAAACTTACACATATAATATATAATGGGATTTGGTCACATGGTATTTAGTGCTGAAAACAACTTTTTTAGAAGCTGGTAGAGGTCCAACTATTCAGAGCTTCAACTACAGATTTGAGTTTTGCTCAGGTCAGTCACGTAAAAAGAGTTTTTGAAAATTGAAAAGTATAAAAATAATATTATGTCAAATTCGTTGGTCCAAAATAAAAAATAAATGAATCAACACTGCATCTTGTCACTGCAGTTTCTTGACAGTGCAGTGGTAGCCAAAGTGAAATAGCATTATACCTCTTTAAGTTTTTGAACGGAATAACATGGTTTTACCACACTTCTATCTTCAGTACATGACATGTAGGTTGTATGTGCTCATCTAGGACATAATTTTATAATTAGATAAATAGCAAAATTACAATGAAAATGTCTAGTTTATAAATTGACTATTACTTATAGCACCTAATGGTACATAGGGCGCTAAATTGATACACCAATTGCGTTGTAGTTTTATCGTGTGGGTATTACAAGAAGGCAAGATAATTCATCTTTCGCTTCAGTTCCAGTTCATATATTATTTTTTGTAACATTTTTTTAATTTTTTTTATATAAAAGGAATCTATGCAATCTTATGATATTTGCACATATTTCAATTTAGTTAATTACTAATTTAAAATAAAACTAAGCGGCTTTGTGCTTGAAAATAGGAATCGAGGGAATCGTGTCCGAAGTGGGGATTCGAACCGACGATCTCTGGACTCAGAGACCGCGACGCTACCCACTGGGCCACCACCCGTTCAATAAAAAATATGTATATGTAAAATATATCAATATGAAATATTTTTATGTGTTTAACGCATTAAAATAAATTATTTCATATTGACCGCCGTGGGAATTCAAACCCGTGACCTCGTACATGGTAGCTTTACGTGTTAACCACTCACCACGACGCGACGCGAACAAATTATTGACTAAGGTTTCCTTTTATAATGTATTTATTTTCGTAGGAAATAAAATTCTTGTTTTATAAATTTAATTCGTTTCCTTTATGAGATTGGGCCTTCCGCACTGGGAAAGAGAAATAAATAATAACAAAGTATAAAGAACAAAATAATTTACAGCGTGTGAGGTCAAAATCTTTTATAGCTCATTAACAATCATTAACAAATAGGCAAAACATATTTTAAAAATTATGGTAGAAATGAATTTAGGTCGCTGTAGATCACTATTGGTCTGGTTTCATATAGCACATTAGTTCTCAAGAAAACTTCAAAACAATAATAATCTAAAGTTGGTACCTACCTAATATTTTATGTGAACCCGTGTTTTGTTTACACTTTTCGATATTTTGGCCTTCGGTACCGAGGCCATCTTCAGGGTGAAGTATTAGTCTCGGGTAAAGCCAAAGAAACGTGATTTTAGTCCCGGAAAACCCAAAAATACGTGATTTAAGATACGATGCACCCAAAAAATACAGACATAACAACGATCGTAAAAATCTACGCACATACATAAACTTTAATTAACATATTTTTTAATTACACTTCTTCCTTTTTTCAAGTTATACTTTATAGTTATTAATGAAAGTTATGTTTAACTTTACAAATATATATATACAATAAAAACACTTTCTGCGCTATTAATGAAATAAATGAATAAATAAACATATTATTTCAGATAAAATAAGCCCGAATATGTGCAAGCAATGCAATGCAAGTTCCCTGAACGTTAGCATATTTTGTGTGGTGCTACACAATATTAGCATTATAAAGTAATATAATATTAATTTAACCTTTATGGTGGCAAAACACGTAATAAGCAACTTTGAAATCGAAATTCCCACAAATTGGGTTAGGTTCTGTTCAAAATAAAAAAATACTTGATAATTCAACAAAAATAATAAGCGTACTTTAATACCTCAGTAGTAGGTATCGACAGCTCGACAGCCAGCACCTAGCGGGTTAAGGCAGCTAATGTGGAAGGGGGTAATGCAACAATGAAGGACCTGCAGTAGTGATTAGTGATTAGCCCCACGTGGTGGCCGAACCACTCTCGCACAGTGTACAGTGTACGGTGTACAGTGTACTGTACAGTCACCACACGAGAAGCGCACAGTGGGCCGAGATCGTCCCGCGTCTCACTGTGCCCAGAGGTCCCTCTCAGGAACAGACACCAACTCCACCGCCACCGTGGGTATGTGGGCCCTAAATTCTATGCTACCTTATTAATACCTACTTGATTGCTCGATTAATCGTTTTCATTACCAAATTACGACAATTTTTTACTTAGGTTGTGTTCCTATAGTAATCATAAATCTTATATTTTGCATAAAAATCGTACTTTTTTCAATTTTATTCAGTTTCTATTGTTTGAAAACATTGCCTGAATCATTCTCTGTACAAAACGGATTTCTCGGATAAGGGTAACTTGATAAAAACGAACTTTTCGAAGCCGGTTTCATTAGTTGCTTTCCTTTAGATTATCTTTTTGTTCAGTATTACAATTCAAGCTTTATACGGGACAGTAAACTGTGCAGTTTTTTGGTAACAGAATTTATTGCATTTAAAAAAGGTTACAAGAAACTGTTCAGTTTACTGACCAATAAATTATGTGCGGTGTGAATTGTACTTTTAAACGGCACAGTTTAAACTGTCTGTGCAGAAAGCAATAGGTAAACGTTTCAATGTTACCGTAATAATAATCTCTGTCGTCACCTCTCGAATATTTTTTTTCGAATTCAGTGAAAATGTACAACCGATTTTTTTTTTTTTTTTTTCCGAGTTTTTGAAGTCATTTTAACTTTCGAGCATTTATTTCATGCAATTGTAGGCGCAGATAAATTCAAAATATTAATTAAATTTAGGAGCTTATACCGATTTTATAATTTGGCAACACTACTCATCTGTCAAATAGTCGATATTCGATATTTTGAATTTCGATCTAGGGTTTCTGTTCATATTATTATTATTTTATTGGTTTGACATTGGTTTGTTATGCTATTGTTCCTTGGTTCATTATTCAATAATTATTATGCTCAATAATATTGTTATGTTATATTAAAATTATGCACCCAATGTAAAGTAGTATTGTTTTGATATATCATGCTTGTCATAAGTTATATTTGCTTGTGGCCAAATTATCGAAGTCAGTAAGGGTAAAAGAAGAATAAAACGTTATGTTCATATTCGCCATCATAAAAGTTTACCAAAGTTTATTCGTAGTATTACCTATACTATTGAATATATGGTTACGCATTATACACTGTCGCAATCGTCGCGGGTGATGCGCGCGCAAAAACTGTGTAAAACTGTGTGAAAAAATGTATGGATTTAGCGGTTGTGTGAATTTGACACTTGCGTAGGTGCAGTTTTTCATTCATTTTTCGCTTTATACGGGACAGTTTGCAAACTGCACAAGAAACTGTACAGTTTACGGTTGAGCTGTTTTTAACTCCGCACCACCGTGAAGCTATGAAAATCCCTGGGCCTCGATTCTGTTAATTTTGTGGAAATACTGCGTATACGATTTTGTACTGAATTCGTATGCGTGTAAGTGTCTTAAACCTTAGTAGAATCGCAGCGCTGTTAGAGAATCAAAACTATGTACCTATTGCATTAGTATAGCTCAAAATATTAAATAAAGGTCAGCGGAATGTACTAAATTCATGTTTTACCAATTGAAATATTTAAGAAAAATTACCACGTTTCATTAATTTATAACAACTTGGTTTATTTTTTCTTTATAAAAGAATACTGTTGAAGTAAAGTAAACCTTCGTTATTAAATATTTTTGTTTTATTTGACTGATAATAAATGAAACAGATTTAGTTTTAGTATTAAGTGTTTTTTAAGTTAATAAGTGGGTTTTTAAAGAGCTTATCTCACAATCTTATGACAAGAAAACAATTTTAAGCATTACGACTGGTTATTAATTAAATAATTATTGTCAACTTGATCGAGAGATGATAAGAAGTCGACATATTCTGTTTCGATAAGATTGACGTATCTTGTATAATTTCGTAATCACCTTGGTTCTGTAACACTTGAAAAATATATTAACATGACAAATGAATTACTTCAAAATGTCAAATTGTAATAACTTTATCGCCATTGTTTTGTATTATTACTATAAATTACTTAGTATTAGTACATAAATAAAAGAGAGACTTATTGGTTATATTTTCTAATGTTATTGAAAGTAGGTACATACACGTAGTACAATAGTTTTTTAACAACATTTGGAATGGTATAAATCCTGAAAAATAAATACTTAGACACGACAAACAAATTGATCAATTATTTTCATTATCATAAAGTGTAAATATGTCTCCCTATGTGGAGCATATGGACTCCACAAACTGCCTCGAAGCCCAGAAATCGGCCGCCAATTCCAAACTGCCAACGGATTGTCAATAGTGAGCGTCCAGGATGCCGGGAACCTGGAATACTCGTATCACAATCCCGCGGACTCCATACAATAGCAGTCAGCGATTTTTTTCTGAACTTTAGTAGGTACTAGAGAAAGTCTGTATTTGCTTCATATTTTAAAGGATATAAATGTGAGGATATAAACTGCCTCCGCCTCACTATACAACTGGCCATGTGAGAAACATGGATTTTCTAGATTCAACCCGCTCACGCTCACATGAAGTAATTGCCCTTGTGCCTTGTTAATGATCATTAAATAATGAGCCTAAAAACTCTATTGGATGATTTACAACGCTAACACTTCGCTAAACGCTTAATTCGAATATTGTTTATTACGCCAGAAAATTACACCCCTTTACATATTATTTTTAAAAAATGATATCCTCCATCCTGGATTTTAAAATAAACTCTAAATTTTTTATTTTAATATAACCAATGAAAACGATACCCATATTCATTCATTTTACGTATCCTTAAAATAAAAATTACTTGGCTTAGGGGAAGTTTCGTAGATTCCATATGCTCCAACTTTCGGAACGATTATGGAATGGTGATTATGACTTCTAAAATTTTTATAATTTGGACCATATCCTGTTTTCTAAAAAAAATATCTTGGCTCGGAGGAAGTTTATAGAAACCACTAGCATACTACTACCTTTTAAATGACTGTAATGTATGTTCTATAATTGTAGGTACATAATTTAAAGAAATTAAATCAGATCGCACCTGTATTTAAAAAAAAAAAAACTAAATTAGCTTGGCTTAATGGCTTAAGGGAACTTTACTAACCTTCGCGCAAGTGCAAGCAATAGTTGACACCTTCGCGCAATCAGATGAACAAACTGTGTGGCAGCGCATAAAATACGAACAAACAGAAAGTGAAAGTTTTTTCCCTAGATTGTCCAAAGGTATTGACCTTTCAGTACCTATATATATACAAAGGTTACTTTGGAATAAAAAAACGACAAATTAATCATTCAGCCGACAGCGAATCACTCAACCACCTGATAATATATTGTTCGGTGTCCTGATTACAGTGTCAGTACCTACGTCAGATTTTTTTTTTTTGCTTTTAAAAAACAATAATTAAACTCATGTAAAATTTCGATTTCTTTATTCACAATGCAATTCTGTTTTTAGAAACCAACTAATAAATTCGTGATAACAATAATATAAATCTTATCTATTGATAAATAATTGATTTAAAAAAATACATCTTTCTCATTGTAGAATGCGACAATCCATCGATAAATTGTTGAACTTAATTTTTCATTCGTAAACGTGCTTTTTTATTGTTATAGCGTTAAGTGGATTTTAATAAGATTTCCAAATAGAAAATGCTTGGTGATGTTTGGTAATAAAAGTCATACAACCACAATTACAAATTAATGTCACTTTTGACACAGCGCCATCGCCATCACAGATTTATATTCACACTACTAGTAAATAATATAATCGCCATTGTGCTTAGTCATACCATGTAGGTAGGTACTTACGTTTTTTGCAGACAATATAATAATAGAGTGACCATTATATTTTTCTATTTTCGAACCCCTGAAATATGTAATACTTTAGATTTTTAATGCGGTTTTGGTAAGAACTTAACTACCTAAACAGGAGCACAATAACAAAAGGTAATAATATTACAAACCCCCAGGATTAAGAAAAATCATTGTTCATTTTTGTGATCACACTGAGAATCGAACCCGGAACCTCCGAATCGTGAGTCCAGCGTTTTAGCCATTTATTACGCTACGGAAGCCGCCTGAGGAAGTAGGTACCTAGCTAAGTTGAGTGAGTTAAGGTAAAGACATCGACACAAGTCTAGTGTAAACACACTCACGTAAGTTACGAGTATGATCTATGTGAGGTCATTGGGTTTCCTTAACTTTAATAAGGTTTTAATTATGCGAGTGGTTTTACCTCTAAAATATCGTCATAAAATTTGATTCTGGTGTTTTCCGGTGATACTCGAGGACACGTCGCGCCGCGCCGCGTCGTGTCGCGTCGCGTCTAGCGGCGTGTGTGGTCAGGGCTACTAAAACGTAGCATCTCGCGTTTTTATAATTGAAATAATTATGTTATTGTTTCTCCACCTCAATGATATATCGTAGGCATCAACATAATAATAAAAGGTCGCGGGTTCGATTCCTAACGGGGTTAATGTGAAATATTTATTTAATGTGATTTTTCATATAAAAATACTTGATATAAATGTAAAAGTTAATCGATAGTGCTTTACTATCGTACCGCGAATCGAGAAATGACACTGAACGCACAAATACGAGTTATATTATGATAGTAGGTACTTTTCTTTATTTCATCATTATTCGGTGTTCAATAGGTAGGTATTAGAAGTTAGTATTCTTCGCTCCAGTGAATAGGAACTATTTGTCAGATCGAAGTAGACACTAAGCGATTTTTCCACAATGGAACCCAATATAAGTGAAAGCGTTGAGTATTTAGTGATTTCGCAGGTACCTAGAAACGGGAGACGAGTGTGACTGTGCAACACTAGTCGGTCAACAACAACGGTCGGTAGGGCGGCGGTCCGCGATACACCAGACTGCAGACCAGATCACCACCAGCATCCACAAACCTTTAACCGCCTAATCTGATACTAAAATCACGCAACGAGGTTAAAGTCACCGACCATTTATACTTTAATTGCACTAGGAATTTACACGTTTCCAGAAAATGACATTATACTACTACATATAGTAGGTAGTACTTCCCTTATCCCACACCTAGATAATGCTACCTACTCGTATATAGGTAGGTATATAGAGCACTGAATTGGCGCATCGAGTGCAGTGAATCTTGGTCGTTAGTTAGTGGTAAGTTTTACGCTTCAATGTCTGTCCAAGTTTTGAGAATAGGTGTCTTAGAAGAATTTTAGGTGTGCAGTAGTTTGACTTTGTAAGGAACACAGAGGTGAGGCAACGGACACAGCAACCCTTGGTATCTACTGTCATCCGGCGAAGGCGTTTCGGCTGGCTAGGCCATATACTACGTGATTATTGTCATTAATAGTTGTTTTTTGTGGTCTTGGTGGTGGATATTTATTTTGTATTAGATTAAATGTAAAAATTAAAAAAATTATTGCCGTGATCTTATTAAGTTTGCGCATTTCATTTCTATATTGATTAAAAAAATAAAAAATACACGAAGACAAGATGATCGGTCTTACGCTACAGTACCAGTCCAAAAATATCTATTATAGAACCTACACACTTAGTGAAAATTTCATTTTGACCCCCTCGGAAATCGATCCCGCAGCTGCGCTGGTCCGCCCTCCGTATTTTATGACTTTTGACCAACAAAATACTTGTTTCCTGGAAATGTTGTTTAGTACATATTTAAGAAGATAAGTTTTCTTCCTGATTAAATTGGTTCTGTTACCAGAGAATATTAATTCAAACAAAGTCGAAAATAAAATAGAAATTTTCTTATTTATACATCATTAAAATACACAAATGTGGAAATATGTTTTCATAGTGAAATGGCGATCAAATGTCAAATCAGCAATCAGCAATCAAAGGGGCATCACACTAACAATAGAACAACACACAAATCTACAACGCATTTTAAATAAAAAAAAAAAATTGTGATCTAAGTGATGTCAGTGTCAGTAAATGAGTTTATTTGATTTAAAAAGAAAACAAAAAAATTATAATATGTAGATGCGCTTCGTGAAATTTAAGTTATAATAATATAATATTCGGACTTAAACTTATATAGCGCCATTTTTGTGAAAAATCACCTCAAAGGGTCTGTAACTTGAGCAGACTAGGGCAATTACGCATTCTGGAATAAAAAATTCATTTCATTTAGCAGAAGTTGACGTTTCCGAAGAACAATATGGGGACCAGGCAAAGACATTTTTTTATATAATATTAATTTTTAAACACCTTTAAATGATTTTGTAAAGTGCATCTCCAACATTTTTATATAATAATTGTCAAACAATTATTTACAGATAATATTTTTCTGGGCCATAATGCCTGTTTGTGGGCTTTGTGTTTCATATCAAATGTCTGTACATAAGTAGTGGTAGTAGTAGTGGTGGTGGTAGTAGTGGTAGTGGTAGTAGTAGTGGTAGTGGTAGTAGTAGTAGTGGTGGCAGTAGTGGTAGTAGTAGTGGTGGTGGTCACCCACGTGCCCCACAGTAAGATAAGTAGATACCTGTTCTCACATCTCGGAGGTCCTCCACTGGCTCAAGTGCCCGGTAACAATACAATCCAAGCTCTGCCAAACTCTGCTCTGGTCATCAAATTCTAATAATCGGTTTATTCCCCTCAGAATACAAATTCGTATAGTGCAATACTCTAATCTTTATCATCCATTGTTCGATGTAGAATCATAAAGCCTAATTGACACCCAGAACTAAGTTCGAAGACCGAGTTTCTGCTGCAGGTCCAACCAACTCCCTTCACCCACTCGAGACTCGTACAAAATCCAATAAATTTCTAAGTAACCAAATTACTTTTTTTCATTAAAATCTCCTACCCAAGCACTAGACTCACATCCAGAAGTCGGCCGTGAATTCCAATATTGCTCGACAGTTCTTCTTTTGGACTTGGCGCTTGGGGAATCACACAGATACCCGATTACCCTCACATCACCACATTCCCAAATATTACACATCAGCAGAGATGATGGACACTGCAATGTACTCTGAAACTTTGCCAACAAAAAGTTAAGTGCGCCTCACAATAATCCAGAGAAATATCAACAAGTATCCCGAAGCCCGTGAAAACACTACATACCTTATTTCTATAGAATCAGTATGCGGTACAGTACGAGCTGCATACTGCTCCGTCTGAGCCAAGTCTCCGCTGCCTGTTCGCACCTGCCGTGCCGAGTGAGGGCGATACGCGATACCTCACACCGTCCGGGATCGGGGTTCTCTCTGCCACTGTACACGTACACTGTACGTGAGGCGGGAAACCACCATACTCTACCATACTGCACCGCACTCGGTCACTTTCCCTCGCCGCCGCCGCGCCACCGCGCCGCCGAGGCAAGAGGTCGATTTGAATTATGCAACCAAAGTGACCACTTACTGCCAATAACTATTACTACCTATTTAAAACACATATAAGACTTACCGTTATATTTGTTTCAGGTTGTTTCCGTAAAATTGAGACGCATCCTGTACTGCTGCCAAAATGGAAAAATCTCCAAAGTCTTCGATACACATGAACGAGTTCAACTCGACGTAAGTTAAATTAAGTAAATTCACTTATACTTTACCTCCTCACATGTACATACTCTTATTATTAGACTGAGGAAAATTTTTGCTACCTATCTACTCAGATATTTTATTTCTTATCACCATCGTGCTTGTGGTAATTTGTATAACTAACGATAATAGGTATCTACGTATGACCAAACATATCAATAAAATATCAGTAAATTAAAAACATTGTTACTTTAATTTGCAGAGCCAACCTAACAGATAACCCTGGCTTCCAATCTACCCTTACTCTAGACGGCATCAACGAGAAAGATGGTCTATACGAGCCATTCGACCACAGGCAGCTGGAGCACCCAAACTCGTACGTACATATATGTGTGTTGCGTGTGTACACTATGTACTCCCGCTACTACATGTGTTGCACTGCATAAACTATGTAGATCCTGCCGCCAGCACTAGCCTGGCGTGTTGCGTGTTGTACATCATACGTTATGGTGTACTCCCGCTACTACCAGGTGCATTGCGTGTTGCGCTGTGTACACTGTAGATCCTGCTACCAGCGCTAACCTGGCGTGTTGCGTGTTGTACGCCATACATCATGTACTACCAGGTGTGTTGCGTGTTGCACTGTGTACACTGTGTAGATCCTGCTACCAGCGCTAACCTGGCGTGTTGCGTGTTGTACGCCATACATCATGTACTACCAGGTGTGTTGCGTGTTGCACTGTGTACACTGTGTAGATCCTGCTACCAGCGCTAACCTGGCGTGTTGCGTGTTGTACGCCATACATCATGTACTGCCGCTACTATCAGGTGCATTGCGTGTTGCACTGTGTACACTGGTAGATCCTGCTACCAGCGCTAACCTGGCGTGTTGCGTGTTGTACGCCATACATGATGTACTCCCGCTACTACCAGGTGTGTTGCGCTGTGTACACTGTGTAGCCCCTGCTACCAGCGCTAAGGTAAACGTGTTGCGTGTACAACAGTACACCGTACATTATGTAGCGCTGACCTGAAGTATTACGTGTTGCAGAGACATCGGCTCCCTCATCCACCTCGTCAAGTCCTCCCTCGGCTCCGGTATCCTGGCAATGCCCAAGGCCATCCAGCATGCAGGAATAATTGTTGGCACGGTGGGAACCGTAGTTATTGGTTTTATTTGCACCTACTGCGTTCACGTTCTCGTGAGTATTTTGTTATTTTCTTAACTTTGTCTCATTTTATTAAAAAAATGTACTCAATATGCAAAAAATACACTAAAAACGTGTTTACGAAATATCCGATGCCAAATTAGGGAACCAACCGTGAGATAATGATATTTTATAGATACCGCGGATACCGCTAGAGGCCATTCTTCATTTACAATACAACTATTTTTGTCGCTTTGTGCTCCTCTCGCAAAAATGCAAATAGTGAGAACAACGGCCAGTAACCCGCTTAATGGCTGGCGTGTTGACTGTAGGTACCTACTTGTGTACAAGTTGATGCGATGTCACTATATCCCGCTACATAATATTATAAATATATAGTATATTAAATACATGTAGAGATCTTGTATGTATATGTATACATAATAATACATATCATCATTATTGCAAAAAAAAAACAGGTTTGAGACTGGCCGAAAGGTTGTTTTTTGTTCACCCAATAAGTGAAATCGTCTCGCGTATACAGATTGCTTGAAAGATAGAACCTTGTAATAAATTATATAAGAATTTGTACTTGTTACGCTATTTTAAAACAGATAGTACTTATGAGATTTTGTTTGGTTTGACTTTTATCAAAATTTTAAGTAATAACAAATTATTCCCCATAATCGTGAAATAAGTGTCGTTTTTTTATACTGCATCGGTAGTGTCTTTTGTATAGTTGATGCAATCCATCCTAATGAGAATTATTCATACAAATTGTATTTTTGGGTTTTTATACAGTTTTCTTAGACTTTATGTTGCCGACGCTTTGGAGCACATTGTCAATACAATGGATGATTGTTCGTCTCAAAAGCTTCTTTACACATGCCATTATGTAAGGTGCCAAATATTTGCATTCACATTGCAAATTACGTGGTCCTATCCTAACCGAGAATGTTACATTTTAATCTGTGGTTCCATGTATGAGCACTATAGCTAGCAGTTTGGAAGTCATAGTTGTTGGCTTAATCCCACCGATGCGATGTATACAAGCTTCATACATGACATATAATTTTTAAAAAATACAAATTTGCGCTTTACATTCATTAGGTGAAAAACTGTAGTAATGTTTATTTTAGTTTTCTCCGTTTTATGTATTTAAACTGTTGTTTTTCCCACCAATAAAATAAAATAAATAAAAAATTCTTACACCTATCTGTACTTTTTCATTCATTCAATCATTTCCATAAATGGTACATAGGGCACTACGTAGGTAATTACACCAGTGCAGTGTATTTTGGTCATTTTATTACGTGAAGGTACGACGATCAGTCTCTCACTTTATTGCCTGCCCAACATGAAATCTTAATGTACACATTTCAAATAAATATTTCATGTTGACCTCCACGGGAATCGAACCCACGACCTCATACGTGTTAGATCAACGCTCTAACCACTACACCACAATGCGTAGCTCTATAGTCAATACATAATCCATACCCCACAATGTATGCAAATTACACCAACCTGTGGTTCTATGAAAGAACTTTATACTTGGGTTACAGGTATCCACTCTAGTTGTAGTTGCAGCGGAGTGTGTTAGTAGTGCTGAGTGCTGAAGTTGTTTAGTAATGTTTCTTTTTCAATTTTTTAAACTTTTTAACTTATGATTGAATTATAATTCTTCGACTGTTTGTGTTGTGCTAATAATTGAAGAGAACTTGTAATTGGCTTAAATTTTTGATTTCCTAACTGTTTGATTTTTTTCTCATTTATAAATAATGTGTGCAAGTTACACCAATCTGTGGTTCTAGGAATGAGTTGTATTGTTGGGTTACAGGTATCCATATCCCACGATGTGTGCAAGTTAGCCAAGGTACCGTCTATAAATAATGTGTGCAAGTTACACCAATCTGTGGTTCTAGGAATGAGTTGTATTGTTGGGTTACAGGTATCCATATCCCACGATGTGTGCAAGTTAGCCAAGGTACCGTCTATAAATAATGTGTGCAAGTTACACCAATCTGTGGTTTCTAGGAATGAGTTGTATTGTTGGGTTACAGGTATCCATATCCCACGATGTGTGCAAGTTAGCCAAGGTACCGTCTATAAATAATGTGTGCAAGTTACACCAATCTGTGGTTCTAGGAATGAGTTGTATTGTTGGGTTACAGGTATCCATATCCCACGATGTGTGCAAGTTAGCCAAGGTACCGTCTATAAATAATGTGTGCAAGTTACACCAATCTGTGGTTCTAGGAATGAGTTTATTGTTGGGTTACAGGTATCCATATCCCACGATGTGTGCAAGTTAGCCAAGGTACCGTCTATAAATAATGTGTGCAAGTTACACCAATCTGTGGTTCTAGGAATGAGTTCGTATTGTTGGGTTACAGGTATCCATATCCCACGATGTGTGTGCAAGTTAGCCAAGGTACCGTCTATAAATAATGTGTGCAAGTTACACCAATCTGTGGTTCTAGGAATGAGTTGTATTGTTGGGTTACAGGTATCCATATCCCACGATGTGTGCAAGTTAGCCAAGGTACCGTCTATAAATAATGTGTGCAAGTTACACCAATCTGTGGTTCTAGGAATGAGTTGTATTGTTGGGTTACAGGTATCCATATCCCACGATGTGTGCAAGTTAGCCAAGGTACCGTCTATAAATAATGTGTGCAAGTTACACCAATCTGTGGTTCTAGGAATGAGTTGTATTGTTGGGTTACAGGTATCCATATGATGTGTGCAAGTTAGCCAAGGTACCGTCTATAAATAATGTGTGCAAGTTACACCAATCTGTGGTTCTAGGAATGAGTCGTATTGTTGGGGTTACAGGTATCCATATCCCACGATGTGTGCAAGTTAGCCAAGGTACCATCTATGGACTTCGCGGATACATGTGGCGCTGCCTTCCGCTTTGGGCCTAAAGCTGTCAGGTCATGGGAGGGTGCAGTGAGGTGAGTACATATCTCAATATTTAATACAAAATACCTACTAAGTAACTCCTTATATTTGTCTCTTGTTTAGCCATAATCTCACCTTGTATATTATGATATACACCGTGTAACAAAACTCGATGTACAAGCGGGAAACCAGTTAGTGTAGGTACATCATATTTGGAGTTGATTTGGCAGAATTTTTTTTTATTTTCTCATAGCTTGCGAGAAAATTGATTAAGTTGATATTTTTTCGATATATTTTTTCTAATTGTTTTTCAAATATTATTTATTTAGTCAAATTAATGAAAACAAAAGAATTTGTACAATTTTACTTAATCTACGGTACATTTAAGAGAAGAAAAAAAAAGACCTATGATTTGAAAGCCATATTTTACATTCGACTCCAATGTGATGTAGATTCACCAGTTATCGGTTTGGGCTACGAGTTTTGTTACTAATTCATGTATATCATTATATATCTATACATCATAGGTAATATACACGGAGTAATAAAACTCGAGGTACTTCCCGAAAACTGGTGAATCTACTCGTGCACCATATTATTTGGAGTCAAATGTGTAACGCGACTTTTTATGTCTTTGAAAAAAAATAAATTCTTCTTCTCATAAAAGCTTTCATTTAATATGGCAGATTAAATCAAATTGCACAAATTCACATAAAAATACGGTTTTTAATTTTTTTTCATTTATTGATAGTTTTAAATTTACTAAATACATGATATTTGATAACAATTTGCAAAAATTTATGGAAAAAAAATCAACTTCGTATTTAATTTTCTCGAAAACTATAGGTCAAATCATACGATTTTATTCTACAAAATCGACTCCAAACTATGAAATCGACTTCACTGGTTTCCCGCTTGTACATGGAGTTTTGTTACATCCATGTATAATATATTAATTAGCCATGATTTTCTGTCCAGTTTTATCTCATTTCGGATAGGAACCTTGTGGCGGAACACACTATAGTATGTGACTGTTCATTTTCAATCCAATATATTTTGCATATTATTATACTCGTAGGTAACATAATGTAGGTAACCACACAATAGAACTTATCTTTTGTGTTGACACGGCATAGCAGTGCATTTAGCAATATGCAACGCTTTTAACTATAACGTAGCAATATTTTTTTACTAAAATCTGAAATATATCTAAAAAAACAGTTTGTTTTTCTGAGCAATAAATATGGCAGAACGCGACAGCCGGACGTTAACAACGTTGCCGTAATAATCTTCTTTGTCGTCGCCTATATAATCGATTTAGTGAAAATCTACAACCGATTTACCGTTTTGAAGTCATTTTAATTTTCAAGCTATTGTTGGCGCAGATAAATTCAATATATAAATAACTTTAGGAGCTTCTACCGATTTTACAATTTGACAACACTACTCATCTGTCGAACAGTAGATATTCGATATTCTGAATTTCAATCTAGAGTTTCTGTTCATATGATTATGTTTCATTGGTTTCATTCATTCCTTGTTTCATTATTCAATAATTATGCTCAGTTATTACAATATTTTTTTATATTTATATTAAAAATTATTATGCACCTAAAAGTAAAGTAGTATTGTTTTGATATATCGTGCTTGTAATAAGTTATGTTTGTTTTTGGCCAAATTATCGAAGTCGATAAGGGTTAAATAAAGAAAAAAAAAAATGTTCATATTCGCCATCATAAAAGTTTACCAAAGTTTATTTTTAATTTCACCTATACTATTGAATATTATAACTACGTATATTATACTGTCCCAATCGTCGCGGTTGAAATCAGCGCGCGCAGAAACTGTGTGAAAAAATGTATGATTTTAGCGTATTGTGTGAATTTGACACTTACGTACAGTTTTTCATTCAGTATTCGCTTTATAGGGGACAGTTTGCAAACTGCACAAGAAACTGTACAGCTTACTGTCCCATATAAAGTGTGCATTAACCACACTACAGTACTAGATTGTGTGAATCTGCTTTGAGAAAATGATCTGAAACTGGCGGCCAATCACTAAGCTTAGAGGCAGTTTGTGGAATCCATATGTTCCACATAGGTAGCGGGATAAGGAATGAAGAGATTAGGATTTGAACCAAGGTCTTCTAATTTAGAATCCCTGACCCACGGGACAGTAACCAGATTCTAACTATACTAACATCATTTTATTGGATATACAAACGAGTTGGGATCCGCCACGATGAGACTCTCTGGTAACTTCGTCCGAACGAGGATCGGAAAATGGAAGAGGAGGACTTACCAGAGCTGGACTCAAGGGCGGGATATGAAGATGAAGGACCACCAGGAAGGGCGAAGTATCCTGGAATACCCTGGAACACCACGTCGTACTGGCGCGGCGGGACACAAACGAGAGGCACAGCACACTTTACTCACTATTGGTCGAGGGGATTCGGGAATTTGGAATCTGGAAAGCTTGGAGATGGATGACGAGTATCACGAGGGTATAACGAGGGTGGATAGAACGAAGAAAGATCAGAGAAGGACGGATGTTGCGAGGTCAATGTTGCTGCGCTGAGCGAATATTCGAGACTGAATTTTAGTGGATAACAGGTGACAAAACGGAATGGAATGGGTGAAGGTAGGCGATACATTTTGGAGAGGAATTCGAACTACCTATACCAGAGAGTATCAATGATGGCCAAACCACGAGTAGTTACACCGTGTAACGAAAATTCATATTTGGAGTCAAGAAAAAATCAAACCAGAGTTTTTTTTAATAAAATTCTTGCAAATGGTTATATTAAAATTTAATTAATTTACTTATTCATGGTTGTATCTAGTTACTTTGACTTTCAAATTTATTAATAATTCATCATCATCATCAAACCATATCCGCTCCCTATGCTCCCTATGGTCAAGAATGTTAAAAAAACGATATGGGAGGGTGCGGAATAAGCATTATCTGATTACAGTGCTTAAAAGCTTTTACTAGAAGATTTTAAAAAATCTCAATACTATGCAAACGATTTCAAATATGGTTAGGATTCACCATTTTGCAGTTTGTACTACGAGTTATGTAACTCCGTGTAGCTGGATTCAAATAGTCACGAAATAATAATGATTAAAAACGAGGCTATGGACTTATGAACTAGTTGATCTAAAAACAATTACATTATAATTTACAATACGGAAAATTCCGATCACAGTACCTAATTGCAGTGTTTAAGGTTTCCGCCCATTACTTTTGGGTCGCGTCACTTTGCTGCGAGTTATGTCACGTCGCGCGTCACGTCGCGCGTCACGTCGCGCGTCGTGACGTGTCGTGGTTTCACACCACGTCGAATCTCGACTAATCACAATATTTATTATTATGTTTATCCATAATTACACCCACAAATAATACGTACTGTGCTGAAGGCTAAGGCTGTCGTAGTCGACAGAATGGGTAAAATTTTCTCTCTTGATAACTTTATTTGAAAAAATAGTAGGTATATTATAAGTATTTACAATACATTCTTACTCATTAATTCCATTTTCCCAAATAATATTTTGGCACTGTGGTCACAATACATTACAAAATTTGTAATTAAAACCTGTACAGCTATACAATACCTCATTAAAGGAACTTGCAAAATTGAGAGTACGTACCTATGTACCCACATTGTAGGTAGGTACATAGTAAGGTAGTAGTAGTTAGTAAGACACAACTTTTGTAAAAAAACAAAGATGATGGTACCTTATTTATTCACATTGCTCATTGCTCATATCCTCTATGACTGCATTTTTAAACACGTCTAATTTTATTATTCCTTACCGTATCAGGTATGTAGGCTATTATCGAAGTCTCAACAGAAACAAAGGACATTTTGGTGGAAGGAAGTACCCCAGCTGATGTCAAGCCATAACACTCTATCTCCTCTTACACCTAACCCCTGTTTAGGTATTAATAATACTAGTACTTAAGCCTTCCATTAACTTTAATTTGGTTTCTAAATTTACGCTTGGCAAATTAGCACCTGGCCTCGAATGTCTATTATTATATCGTATCCTAAATCCCTATCTATCTGTATAATATTGTTACATTTACTAAATAATTGTGTTTCAGATCTTTTGTAAACTGGGCCCTCGTGTTATGTTATGTGGGCGCTAGTTGTGTGTACGTTGTCCTTATTGCTGATTCGTTTCACGAGGTGAGTCAATTTACAAAACAAAACAACTTCTGTATTTTTTACTTCCTATTTGTGGCAATAATAAGGCGGTAAGAAACTAAATCTCCCATTGAAGAGTATAAAAAGTCTCTATACTTACCTACGCAGTTAGGTACCTGTCCTGTATATTATTGCTTCGGAATTTCATGGGCATTTCCAAGAAATAATTGACGAAATGATAATTAATTATAATAGCAGTGAGTTGTTCTATTTCTCAAATAAAATAATTGTAATAAGTGATTGTTATACATAGAGTTGTTCAACTATTAATACATTGTTTATTTATTTAGGTGCCTATTTCTTTATCTTTACCGTAGCCATCAAACAAAACAAAATATATTAATAACCTATATAGGTACCTACACGTTACATACACAATAATTTGGTTTTACTTCAGAATAATTTCTATTTATTATAATTTAGTTGTATTTTAACAATACAGCACACGTCACGTGTTATTTCGGAACTGGTCGGAATAGAAAAACTTCAAAGGATATTAAAAAAAAGTTTTTTTCATTGAAGAAAAATCTAATATTCATCTAGTTCACCTCTTCTGGCCAACCATTAAATATTATTAGGAACCTAATATTATTAGGTAAATATTCAAGTTCAAGTTCAGTGCCACAAAATGATATTTTTTTCAATACAAAAAATTACAAAGATTCCACTAACCATGTGGTAATCAGTGCAGTTCAATGGGCCAGGGGACAATTTTTTTTAAAAAAAAATTTTAGATGGTGATTTATATAAGTATTTAGTATGAAAAATTTTTTTTTTTGATTTTTTTAAATTCATATTATGTCCATAATTAATTTTTAAAATACCGTAATCGCGATTTCCCGCCAAAACGGGTCATTGTTTAGGTATTATGCGTCTATCAAATTTCGAGGAATTTTAACCAAGTTTTGATGTAAGTAGCGCCTAAAACAGCAAAAAAGTACATAGATACTTCTCTGGTTCTACGCATCAACTATATATTAAGTACGACTCTTTTTGTGCGCTTAGGAGACGGGTGCTTTTAAAGCATCCCTCCGCCGTGAATCCCGTGAATCCCAATCCCAAACAGGAAATAGCATTATACAACGTAACCACAGCGATAATATTTCTAAAAAAAACGACTGCATACATTTTCATACAAACGTTCATTTTTATGATTATAGTGGGAAAGTTCTTTTACATCTGTCATAATTTGGTAAACATAACCTATGTTCATAAATGCAAAATTATTTTAGAATGTCATTCTACACGTTATTACATTCTACAAGTCTGAAGTTAGTTAACTGTCAATTTTTCAAGGAAACAGTTTGTTTAGCTGACACTTAGTTGATCAAACTACTTATTGTATTGTATTGATTTATGAACGTTATCACCGGAAGTGCCATTTTACCTAAAATTTGCCCTGTTTATATAAGCTATGTTTTTTAATATTTTTTTACGAGGAATCCTTTGAATTTGAATTTTTTTTATTTTTCACAGAAAATTTTCAAAAAATCATTACTATTCACACAAAAAAAAATACGGAATTTAAAAATATTGGAGCGTGGCCCATTGCTCTCTTATTTTATAGAATCTCATGCATATTTTTTCAATGGATAGATTATAATTCATATGAATTATTTTATTTAAAATGTGTTTTTCAAATAAAAATGTTAAAATGAAGCGTAAGACTGATCATCTTGCTTTCAAGTGATATAATCAAGATGCTGCTCACTGCATCACTGCTCATGGCATTCCAATGCAGTTGCCTATACATGCACCATTAGGTGCGGATAAGGGAAGTAGTGGTAGTGGTAGTTTTTAATGAAACAATAATATGATTGCCAAGTACGTACCTACTAAACTTGTCAAACTAACGTCAATTGTTTATTAGTGTATGTTTGTGCACAGATTATGTTTTTCTGTGTTGTTATGCGTGTTTGTGGGCTTTGTGTTGCCGACGTTTCGGAGCACATTGCACTGTCCATCTTCAGGGCTGATGTATGAGTATAGTCTTATGTGTATTTAAGTGTGAGGAGTTTGTGTTTGAGGGGTGTGTGGTCCGATCTATTTACTTAATTTTTTCCATCAAATTGATTAATTGATTTTTCATTTAATTAGTTACAAAGTTTGTAGAAGCTCACAAGTGAATAAAATAATAAATGAACTTCTAGCAATAACATCAACAGGATTAGATGAAATATCTGCACTTCTATTGAAAAATATAGAAAATGAAGTACTTCTTCCATTAAAAATTCTTATAAATAAGAGCCTAAATGCTGGTGTGTTTCCCGAACATTTTAAAAATATCTAAAAAAATCATCCCTGTCTTTAATAGTGGGACAACTATCTACTACCACCCCAGCTGGGCATTGCCCAGTGAGGTATTTCATAGATCTAAAAAAAAGAAATTATACTATGTAAAAAATAAATAAATATTGTTTTTAAAAATTGAAAAAGTAATATTTAAAATAAAATTATTCATTAGTGCCCAATAAAAAAATATTTCACTATATTCACACTTTTTAGTAATTCAATGATTGTTTCAAGCACGTACAATATATAAAAACCTAAGCAAAAATGTTGTTATAATTAAAGCATAAAGCATAAATTATGTTTCGTAAATAAAGACAAGCACAAAAACCTGTTTCCACTGATTATAATGACCTATAAAGGTTTACTTTCCCATAATACCAGACAAGTCTAACGAACAAGGGCTTCAAGGTTACCTTACTTATAGGAATAATAATGATTATAAAATAGTAAAGGCCGTTTTCCATTTCTGCAGAGAGAGCAACAAAGCGCAACGTTGGCTTAACAAGTAGCTTGACTTATTTGATTTAAAATCCGCCAAATTACACGCAACCAATGCCAATGCATTGAAACAGTTATCTCCAAACATTTTAATACGCTCGCTTTCCGACTCACGCCCCGAGCTGGGCTTTGAAAAACGAACTTTGTGTTTCAGTTCAGTTTGTAATCCATCTTTTGTCCACAAAGGTGTAAATTAATATCTTCAGATTATTTTTTTTAGTGAATTCTTAACAGAAATTATTACTTCATCGCGAAAGAAAAAATAAAATTTCGGCATAACAAGTCCAAAATCACGTGCATGCAATGAGGAAACTACATGGATCCTTTGGTACTGTACATTCAGATTCAATATACACCTACATCTACATGTACTCGTGTGAAGGTAGGTACTGCATTTCATCTTTACACGTTGCACGGAAAATTAAATAAAGCTTTATACATTGAATGTTGGTATAGATATCTATTATATAAATTAGTTTTTATTAACGACACGATAGTAGTTATTATAAATATTTTAAAAGATAAACTACTTATTTCCGCATTTCAAGTCCAAATATTTTTCGGCATATCTCTCCCAGACAATGGGCGGGGAGCATCAAACAGCCACGTTTCTATTGCGATTACTTTTTGCATTTATTTGTTACGTTTATTGTTCAGAAAACTGTACAGTCTGTCAAAAGACACACTAAATACGTGTATTTTTTACCCCAATCGTAAGATTATCGTATGTTTGCGCACAGGGAATTGTTACAATAGCTAGATAATAGCGGCCATTCAATATTCCATACAGTTTCGTTTTATACGGGATTGTTTGCAACCTGCACAAGAAGCTGTACAATTTTCTGTCCTGCATAAACGTGGGGGCTATGGAAGACTTTTGTTGGTCATGACGTCATGAAATAAGTATATGTGCATCAATCGTAACGTACATGGCTTCACCTCCAGCGCCAATACTAGAAGCTATCTCTGCAGCAAGGGAATGTAGATGTAGAATGTAGATAGAGAGAGAATATTGATAGTAACGCACGGGAGCTCCGCAGGTCGTGGGAGAGTACTACCCGGAGGACAAATGGGAACTGAAGGTGTACTGAGCCCTGCTGCTGGTGCCCCTCGTGCTGCTCGGCCAGAATCGGAACCTCAAGTACCTGGTGCCCTTCTCCGCCCTCGCCAACCTGTTCCTGCTCACCACGCTGGCCATCACCATGTACTACATCTTCCAGGACAATCCCCCCACGGACGACAAGGTGCTGGTGGGCTCCATCGCAAAGTTCACCGCTGTGTGTCAGCGTGGGTAAGTGGGCCGCACCTCGCCACCCGCAAACTCTCGCCCTCTCGCTCTCGCCGCCGCGCCGCCGCACTAAACCGACAGCGAGTGTTGCTAAATCATTATTGCGCGCGATGACTGAACGTTGGTTTCTTCTGTAGAATAGTGATGAACGCTCCAAGTGGCCCGCCCGGGGTCACACTCCCTTCCCCGCTCCCACTAACTGCTACTTCTTACTACTACTAACTGCAAACCTGTTCACTGTTCACTGTTCACTGTGAACTCCATCTCCATCTCGTAAAACAAAACCATTTTTACTCTCGTACTCGAATTAAATAAACAAAGCTACTTTATCCATGGTCAGAAACGCGATTTGCTACGGGTTGGTAGTTGGCTAGTTGGTTTGGTGGTACTCTTCTAAACCTGTTAACATAGGAAGTACTTATTGTAAACACCCAATAATAGTACAAAAAATGGCAAATCCTATCCAATCAATTCCTACAACGGTGTAAAATCTTGAATAACAACCAGCTAGCGATTATTCATTATCAGTTTGAATCTATAATAAATCACCCACATTGTATAGCGGGCCATGGATAAAATTAAGCAGGATTTATTGGGAATTTGCGGAAACTGGCGCAAGATCACTTGGCTTGGATTCGGTTGTGGAATCCATATGCTCCACCCTTAGGGAGCGGATATGGAACTATGATGATGATGAGGATGTATTTTATTCCGATTTCTGACCATTTTTATGATTATTAAAATATTGGAATTTCCATTATCTCCCTACTAGTTTTAGTCATGTGCAGTAGTGGTTTTTGCTCAGCAATTGTGAGGTCCTGGTTTCCCACTATTGTTTTATTCTTTAGTAAAAAATTTCGACAACGAAAACAAAGAATGATTTATTTAAAATATTAAGTTCATATTCATATAAATAATATTTATGGTTATCCAAATCCAAAACTCGGATAATGTGTATTTTTGTATAGGAGTAAATAATAAGGGCTGCGGTTTCATCATAAAAAAAGTTAACCGTAGGTATTCTGATAAACCGGGTTGTGGTCTAAGTGTAGATTCGGGGAATTCCGGATTAGAATCTTCTAGGTTCGAATCCCACTCCAACACAACTTGTTTCCCTGCTTTCCTGACACAGTTATTTTCCGACTATTTGAAAGCAGCCCGAAAAGGAGTAATATTTGAGTAAATCATTAATTTAAAAAAAGTAAAAAAAACGAATCCTTAGGAACTGTTTAGTAGGAGTCTACATATTTAGATATTATCTGTGATATTTAGCTTGTTAACCTTCGATATAATTCAATGAAAAAATGAATAACCTTCGATATGATTGTCATTTTACAGATTCCTAAATACATAATATTAAGAGTAGCTTCTTCAATCTATAAAACTGAAGGTCGTAGGTCCTATAAATAACGTCAATACATCATAATGGATACTTACGATAGTATAATGTATAGAAAGTGATTTAAAAATGATTAAACTTATCCCTCATTCAGATAACAATAATTTTGTTTTACAACTAATCATAAAAAATCACGGAAAGAATTGTCGTTTGATGTGTTGGACGAATTATG
Organism: Micrasema minimum; assembly: GCA_022494985.1. Classification (NCBI taxonomy): domain Eukaryota; kingdom Metazoa; phylum Arthropoda; class Insecta; order Trichoptera; family Brachycentridae; genus Micrasema; species Micrasema minimum. The sequence continues at coordinate 10,513 of JAGVSP010002455.1, read as the reverse complement.
GCAGAGGGGGTTAGCAATTATTGCTCTTATCTACAATGATCAATAAACTTATAATCTTATTAATCATTTTTATTGCGTTTAATTTGCCAGAAGAAAGAGGTACTTAAGTATCTAGTAAGTAACGACTGAGTTTATTGCTATGCAGTGTTGGGCATCGTTTTCATGGCTGATATTTAGGCACATTGGGCAATCTACGCCCACGGTCAAACCATTTTTATAACGACAGCCCGTTTATGCAAATGTTTACAAACGTTGAGTGAATTATAATTGAAAATAGGAGAGAGGGAGATAATGAAAATCAATCAAAGTATACAGTATTTATGAATTTTGCACCAGACGTCTTTCCAAAGCTCGAGGCACTTACATTCGTAACAAAGAATTTTGTAATGAAATAATGTTGTATGTACCTACCTACGTAATAGTACCAGACATGTACAATGTACATACCATGTTCTGGTTAAGTAAGTGTGTTCGTATGTTAACACTAAACGACAGTGAAGATACTTAGGTGAACATGAACTTACATTATTTTTTATTGGAGGTTTGAAATTTACTTACATTTTTTACGATTCTTGTTAGGTACGATAATTTTCAATACAATGCATGTAAAAAAACTTTATTAAATATTCAAGTTAACTAAAAATTGTAGTGAAGTATTAAAAAAAATGTAGATTTTTAAAAGTTTTCACTCTAAATTGTGAAACGATAATATTACGTAGGTATAATTGCTCCATGAGGCTACATACCTATTTATTGTATTTTTATTATGCCCACTTTATATGAGACAGTTTCTTGTTCAGAAAACTACACAGTTTCTTGTTCAGAAAACTGTGCAGTTCTGTCAAACTTCTGTCAAAAGACACGCTAAATATGTGTATTTTTGAAACGCGATTGTAATGTAAGTTTATTATCGTATGTTTGCTTGCTCAGGAAATTGTATATTTAGCTAATTATGTATATATGTTATTGTTTTTTTACGTATTTAAAAGCATACAATAAACCAATGTCTATTTAAACGTTACATAAAAAACATTGACTGTCATGTCAGCTTAAATCTGACACTAGCACACAGTTTTTCATGCAGTTTTACCTTTATACGGGACCGTTTTCAGACTGCACAGAAAACTGTGTAGTAAACTGCGCCATATAAAGATAGCTTTAGGAAAAACCAACAATAGCATTTAGAATACATCATGTTGATTGAAAAAGCTCCCATTACATCAATAAATTATTTAATCTATTATGCAAATATTACTAATCTAAATGAGCGAGGCCTTAGTTGTTATTTCAGTATTTGAGTCAATATTATTTTTTTGACTATCTAATGCACGGATGCTCTTCTTCTTATAATTCCTTTTTTATTTATTTTTTGCATTTTTTGCCGTTTTTGTTGCAGCACCGTCATATTCGCCATGGAAGGTATCGGAGTCGTGATGCCGGTAGAGAACGATATGGCTAAACCGAGCCACTTCCTCGGCTGCCCCGGGGTGCTGAACATCGCCATGGGCTTCGTCATCACTCTGTACACCATCATCGGGCTGTTCGGCTACCTGCAGTTCGGGGCGGAAGTCGAGGGCTCCATCACCGCCTCGCTGGACAACACGCTCATGTGAGTCGAGTACTGACAGTGCCACAGTGCTACATTAGCGGAACATCGCGTCTCGGTACTATATATAAATAGTAATCCTGGCCTAATAAAGTGCGCCGCGCCAGCCCACCACCACCACCACCACCACTACACAGCACACGTACACAACCCACCACCACAACCTACCTGCTCGAGTAGGTAAACACCGCGACACAGTATTCCAGATAATCGTATTATTATCAAATACCGTTGTGAATTGTACTTTGGCCTCGTCATGTTTTATACTATTATCGCGGGATTTTGTAATCTGAGTTACCTGTCAAATAAATCATTTATCGTAATAAACACGCATAATAACTCGTAATAAGTAAATGCCTACCTAAACCGTAACCTACAAACATACATACGATTATACCGAATATCCGCCATTTGTGTGCATAATAATGTATAATTATTATACAATTTTTGTAAAAAGGCCTTCGCAGTTCTCTAAAACAGGTTGGGAGGACCAATAAACATTAATACCACAGAAGTTTAGAACAATCACAACTCCATCTACATAAGTATTTTATGAACCTAAAATAAATATAAACCTGTTATCATTCCTAGATAACCTAAAACTGCGTTTACACCAGGAATATGTAGGCGGGTTGAGTAACATTCGGTAGAAATCATTTTGATTTTTTGTTTTCCTTTAAAGTGAGTATAATTCCAATTGTATCTAACCTGAATTAATTGGATTTTAATAACGATTTCTGAAAACATTTTCAAAACAGGTAGGTATAGGCTTAACATCCATGTTAAATTCTTTAAGCCTAAGTACGCATCTAAATGCGTAATGCATGAGCGTATAACAATTCTTGCTTTAATTTTCCACTTCATTCAGTTTTACACGGAGCAATCAAATTTTAAAAAATTAAAAGACTGTTTTAACGGCTTTAATTTCCTACTCATTTTTAGTATTAACGAATGCATGCATGAGCATGGTTTGTGAAACCAGTTAAAACATTTCATTTTCGTTTATGAAATAATTTAGAATCCTGAGTTAATGTAGCTATGCTTTTTTCTTAACATTATAGGTACTAAGAATAAAATATGTTATAATAGTATAGTAGCATAATTGAATGATTTACTTTCCAAAACTCTTACTTGGCATATATTTTAGTAATTATAAAATGTCTCGAGTGAATATTATAATATTGCAAGTTGGTGTGATACAGTTTCAGTTTTGGTACTCGGTACGGGATAATGATCAGTCCGATGTATTTTGTAGCCCGGCGCAGATCGCCAAGGTAATGATCGGTCTGGCGATTCTCTTCACGTACGGCCTTCAGTTCTACGTCCCGATGAGCATAATCTCCAAGATGTTGGAGCCCAAGATGTCCGAGAAGTACTACAACATCACGCAAGTCTGCCTGAGGACGTTCCTTGTTGCGTTCACAGGTAAACTAACCTCATCTAACTTCATCATTATATCAATATGATGCACGTATATATTCAATCATGGAGGATAATTTTCTTGATGTCGAATTTTGTTTTGCCGTTATCTTTTTAGTTTTTTTTTCTTCTCCTGCAAACTTTACCAGAATTAAAATTTTAATTGGTTAAGATAGTAAAGGCTAGTAAAGAAGATAGATAGATAATCGATAATGATGATAACATGATCACGTACCTCCTTGGTGAATATTTTTATACATATATGAAAAGAACGCTCAAACAAACCGATCACGTTTATTTTTGTTTGTTAGTGGCTATTGCGGCTGCGGTGCCCAAACTAGACGTCCTCATCAGCCTCGTGGGGGCCATCTTCTTCTCCACGCTGGGCCTGCTGATCCCCGCCGTGGTGCAGACGGTCCACCAGTGGGAGAGGGGGCTCGGCCGCTGGCGCTGGGTGCTGTGTAAGAACGTGCTCATCGGGCTGTTTTCCGTGCTGGCCCTGCTGTCCGGCTCCTACCAGGCCATCAGCCAGCTGGTGACCGGGGACTAGCCACCTAGCCAGCCCCAGCCTACTGCTCTGCTGGCCGGCTCCTACCAGGCCATCAGCCAGCTGGTGAACGGGGACTAGCCAGCTCCAGCCTACTGCTCTGCTGGCCGACTCCTACCAGGCTATCAGCCAGCTGGTGACCGGGGACTAGCAGTCTCTGCTGGCTACAGGAACTACTGTCGGCACTTCCCGTTCGATTATTGTTCACCCAACTGTGTTTAGTGTCATGTCTTCCGATAACAGGTGGAAAATATTCTAATTTACATATTTACGCCAGAAAATCTCTTATGTTTCCTTATTATTGTAATAAGAAGATTCATTTATATTCGAAATTTATCAAATGAAACTGTGAGTTTATGATAATATTTTATTGTTATACATAATATTTTGTTTAAACTACTTCAAAGAATGTACCTACTTGTTACGAGTAACTTATAGAAATCGGTAAAATACCGCTTAGCTAAAGATAATTAGATAATTATTTTGGTAAGTCAATATTCAATTTCCTTTTTTTTCATTTTATCATTAAATGAAAATATAATATTTATTTCATATTACTGTGGTAAAATAAGTTACGTACATTTGCATTTTTAAACATCAATACTCGTAAATACCCCCTGTTGTTGTCCGCCTCGTGGTGGAGGGGTAGCACGTTGTACTGCCATGCATGGGGTCGCGGGTTTGATTCCTGATGGGGGTCGATATGAAATATTTATTTTAATGTGTTTTTCACATTAAAATATTTCATATTGAGCGTAAGACTGATCATCTTGCCTTCAAGTTACCAGATTCGTTGCACTTGTGTTAATGCAGCTCCCTATGCACCATTGGGTGCGGATAAGGGAGAGTAGTAGTTTATAGATGGGACCACGTGCCATCAAGGAATAAGGGGTACCTACCAACTGCCAACTACTTATTGGGTACATAGTAAAGTTACTAGTAATTAAATAAAGAAAAACTATTAAAACTTATTTAATGCATACCTATTTTTTATAAATATATATTTGTTATCAACATCATGAGGTTAACAATATTATCTAAGTACTTTTATTTTACTATATATGTATTCACCTAAAAAATACTATACTATTATAGTCCAACACTGTTATTGATTATTCAGATGAATATTACAAAAAAATTAAAGACGAAGTGGGAACTATTTCATTTGCAAAGTACAACGTCATTTCTCACGAATCAAACCATCGCATTGTAGGTAGGTACGTTGGTTCAAAGTAAAGGGAGCTTCGCGATGAAGTTTAGTCGGGAAGCTTCCACCACAGATTGACCTTCAGAGTTACTCGTACTTTACACCCCCACCAACTCGACTGTAAAGTAAAATGATGATTTAAGCGCAAGATCGCTCGTGGCATCAACTCTGATGCAGCGCTGAACGTCAAACAAACGAGGGCAAGGTGATTATTCCGACGCTTTACTGTCCCAGTTCAAGGTTCTCATTAAATATTCAAGTGCTCTCACATTGTGTGGAGCCCGCCAGGAACCGAAGCGTTACGTCGAGCATGCTAATTCTGCGCATTGGCCACTGCTCTTCGGAGTGTAAACTATGCGAGTATAGTCGTAAAGGCCTGTACAATAGTCATGGTGCAGGTGTGTACTAAGTGCGTATCCGTATACCTACAATCATTACCGAGCTTGATCATGATTCACCGCACTTGGTGTACCAATGCAGTGCCCTATGAACCATTGGGTGCGGATAAGGGAGAGTAGTAGTAGTAGTTCGAAATCAGCGACTACCTATGAGTAAAACTGTGAAATAAAGATTAGCGTTTACATACCTACATATTATTCCTTATTAGGAGCCCTTCTATATCCCATTAGGTATTTAAGTGCTAATCTTCGGTCGCTAGGTAATTACTAACAGTTTAAAAACAGAGAGTCGTGCATTTTGCTTCGAATTTACATATTCCCCGTAAATTTATTGAAAATTTTAGGAAATTTATTGAATTTTATTGAAGTACCATATTATTATTATTATTTAGCCTTTTACTTTATGTATTATTATGACATTGTTAGATTTATTGTTTTTTTTTATTTCTATTTATTTTTTATTTTTTTAATTATTTTAAATTCTAATATTTAGCCTTTTAGTGTACAATTTAATATTTTATTTATTACTTTCTTATTTAATGTTTATTTCTAATATTTGTATTATTCCAATATGTATTTCTCATTTATTATTACTTAATTATATTTTTGATTCAGTTTTTTTGTAAATTTATGTTATTATGAGTATTTTTTAAATTTTATTACATTTTGGGATTTACTTGCCTTAAAACGGGTCAAGGGCCTAGTTAGGCTGTAAAATGTAATCGGTTATGTACTTGTTAAATAATTGGAATGAATAAATAAATAAAATAAAAATATATTTTTGAAGTTCTACTGAACACAAACAATATATATATAATATATCTTATATATAATATATTTTTTTGGAGTTGTGGAATTGTTATTTCTGGGTAAGCGATATAATACTGCAGGTAATATTTCATTCATAATTTACCATACGTACCTAATTTTTATCTCTTTATTAATATTTTTCAAAGCTGTTTCGTAAATAATAATACATTTATTATGTAAAATTATGTTTGTTATAAATATAAGTACATTTGTGTTTTTAACTTAGAAGTTAGCATTCACCACCTACAGAAACGTTAAGCCGGAATTATACTAGAGCCACGCTGCGTGTCGCCACGCTTCCCCCACCACCGATCCCATGACAATCGGTCGATCGGTCGGCGACACGCCCGACATGTCTAATATAATCATTTTTATACTAAATGTATGAAATCGATTCCAAACCCACGCGTTGCGACACGCCGCGTGGCTCTAATATAATTCCGGCTTTACACTCACGAGCGGCGGCAGCGAGTGCGAAAACAGCGAAGGATCGAAAAAATCCAATCCATTCATTGGATTTTCTATGTATAAATAAATATATTGGATTTTCTATGTATAAATAAATATATTGGATTTTTTCGCTCGTCAGCTATTTTCACTCTCGCTGTCTGCTCCTCGTAAATGAGGTCTCCCTGTACAGTTTGTAAAAAAAACTATTTTATTATTATCATACATATTTATTCACATAAAAAAAACCTACTTAGAGTTATCTATGTACATAATTTTACTAATTATAAAAATGTGATTTAGTACTAATATTGCTTTTTTTATAAACAAAATCAACATTTTGATAAAATACAACCTTCCTATTCGTGAAGTTATTAACATTTTTCAATTAATATTTTTACGTCCCTTCGCATTAATTAAATCATATTTATAATAATAACAAATAATGTCTTTTTTTTGCTTGTTTTTAAATTTTACCCACAAGAAGTACCTATCGACTGGATCCTTTTTAAAAGGAAGGAAGTTAATAACACTAAGTGCAGGTATTATACCTGCATAATATAAATGCGGCTGAGGGGGGGGGGGGGGTGATGTGGTCGTAATCGCTGTGTTTAAAGAGGCAGGCGGGATGATTGGTCCCGCGCCCATGGATGCGGGCCTGACGTGGGTGGAGGGAGGCGAGAGAGCTGGCTGGTGACAGGGTCTCCTGGAGGGATCTAGTGATGTCCACATGCTCCACATAGGAGCGAACGTGACGAAAGAAGAAGATATAAAAATATATATATATATAATGTAGGTACAATGTATGTACGTTGTACGTGCATAACATAAGTATGTTTATACATTGGTAGAAGTAGGTATGTAAAAATTTTTTTAAAAATAAGTAGAGTAAGAAAGTATTTGATGAAAAACTCCGTGAAAATGCTCAAAACTATTTGAACACGTAGGCAAGTCGATATGTTAAAACTTGTAATTAAGAGTGAATGTATTCCTTTATTTTCAAAATTCATCCTTTTTTTACATTTAAACTTAGGTCAAGTGGATAAGTGATCAAACCAAAGTTTCAAACGCTCTCCGATCGATTTCAGAACAAAGATTGTTCCTTTTTTATTAATTCCTAGAAAATTAACCCCTAACGGTAAGGGGTTTTAGGTTTATGTTTTATTTGAATGGGTTAGGCCCTAATATATCAAGCGTAGAAAATTATAGCCCGTAACTAACTAACTAACCATCACGCCATTTCCCCGTAGGGGTAGGCAGAGAGGAAAGAACGCCATACCACTCTGTCCTGACACAATTCCTTCGCTTCATACATCTTCTCATGCACACACGCCGATTATTCACATGTCCACTTTCAAGTAAGTACTAGAAGTCTAGCCCGTCATAATAATAAATTAGAAGAAGAAACAACCAAAGTTTGAAAATGTTCTTAGAAAACGAAACGTATCTCAGAGTATTTTGTAAGCCTACGCCAACGTTGGCGTTTCGTGTTGAATGGGAACACAGCAGCTGTAAGTGATTCCACAGAAAAGTTAAGACACCTCCTATCCCAAATCACAATAAAGAAAACAATACAAATTCCACTGCAGCGTTTTCCACGGTTTTATATAATATATTGTCAGCCACAAGACATTACGTAAAATACTTCAAGTTGTATAACTTGGGACAATGTGTGCAGTGTGCATATTTATGTATTGAGAAACAAAGCCCTTTCCCCATAGTTTATATCTCGCTTTCACATAATAAATTATCAATGTTCACTGCAGTTGCATAGTGCAGTGCCCTATGCACCATTAGTGCGAATCGGGGAAAGCAGTAAAAGTTGAAGTGAAAAACAAGAAGTTCACGGAACATGAATAATTCATTATATTTTACATTCAGAAAAACGGACTGCAAAATCAACAGTCGATTTTCTTTTTGGGAGGTAGGTACCAGCACATGCAATATATAGGTAGGTACTTATATGATTAATTTATACACTGTATATTATATTATGTCCCAATCCACAGGTAACTAGTCCAGTCCAACATTTAAATAAACGTTTAGTCAATCTACGTTTTACCAATAAGTTCTATAATTTTATGAGTTATCAAAGTACATCATGAAATAAATAAGATACATAAATTAATCAATAATATGCCTTTTAGTTTATGTTTAGGCTGACGATATAATATTACTACACGTTATCTCTCTTCTATTGGCATCTTCTGCAGAATAATATTAGTAAAATCGTTAGTAAGTTAATCCTCGTGACATTGTTTCGGTTGAATTTATTTGTGAGGAACTACCTCGTCCGAACAAAACGAACGATTTCGAAAACTGTAGTCCAGGCGCTCCTTGTGGGCGGGGCGGCGGGGCGAGCTGGGGCGGGGGGCGGGGGCGGGGGCGGGGACGGGGCGGCCGCCCCCACCACCCGCGCCCCGCCCCTCACGGCGCAGGACCCCAGCACCAGCACTATTCCCGTGGCCACTATAATCCACTGGAGAACTTTTATGACCTTTACTTTGTGATAAGTGTCGTCTAGAACTACTTTAATTCTTGGATACAATTCCCCTCCCTAAAATATAAGTAACAGCTGGTTAGTTTACATTTTAATGGAAAAATGATTGCGATTGTGAACGTACGTATAGGTCGCGTCATGTAAAAAGAACGCTGGCGGTCAAGCTGCGATTCAGCGCATCAGGCGATTATTGGTCTTATTTGATACGCGGGGTGGGCGGGTCGCATGCGCAAACACTCCCCCTCCACTTTCTTCCAGCGTTCTTTTTACATGACGCGACCTGTGTAACATCTCTGATGTATCAATATAACCAATAAAGTGTATTTTGTATGTGTAGGTATGTAAGGGTGGATATGAGGGTGTGTGTGTAGGAAGTGTATGGAAAGACTGAATGTGTATATTGATGTGATGGCAATATAAAGTTGATGGTGGAAAGTTGCTACTCACCTCTTCTATCCAGACCAAGGGGAATAGTCCAGTGGACACATTAGTAAGAATAGTGATGCTGGAGAGCTGAACAAGTTCCATGTTAAGTTGCATTCTTTTTGCTCCTCGCAATACAACACCCGTCCTCTATTAAAAAAACTGTAACTTATTAATATTAAGAGGTATTACATTGGGGAAGGCTTTAAGGCGTTCAACAGTCAACTTAAGTAAGTTGGTAATTAGATAGAAAATCATCAAGATCACTTTTACACTCAAGTGCTAGTTATAGGTATAAAATATCATCATCATCATCACCTTAGCAATATTGATGTCAATAAAGGTCCTGGTTCAGACAGTATTCTCCCTTTATTAATTAAACCTGTGCTGTAGAACTTTTTATTCTGCTCTCCGAGTTGAATACACAATCTTTTGGAGAGGGATGTTTCATCTCCGCCTCCGTGTGGAACAGAGCTCTCATTACTCCAATCCACCAAAGTGGTGACCAATCTGACATCTCTAATTATAGACCGATATCTAAACTCCCACTATTTGGAAAAACTATGGAAAAAATTGTCACTGGTAAAATAAACCCAGTAATAAGAAATGACAAGATATTTGCTTGAGTTCAATCATTTCATATTATCGGTCATGGAAGAGGGCTACCAAGTGGATGCTTTGATTAGTCCGATCAGTTTCAAAGGCACCCTATATGCTTCCAGTATTTTCCAGAGTGTTGGCCTGTGCGGGCTATCAAAAGCTTTTTCATAATCCACGAAGCAGAGAGCCAAAGAAGAATTGAATTCCTGGCTCTCTTGCAGGATGCAGTGTAGGTTATGAATGTGATCCGCACAGGACCTACCAGGCAGGAATCCTGCCTGATTTTCTCTTAATACTCGCATGTTGGGGGAACGGACTCTCTGCAGTATAATGTATGCTAGCACCTTCCCTGGAACATTGAGTAATGTGATGCCGCGATAGTTGCCACAGTGTATAAATCGTAAACCATTAATAATGACTATTGTAATATTTTTTTCATAATAAAACAGTTCAACATATTTTAAAGTGCAACTAATAAAAAGTATACCAAAAGCCTTACCATTACCTAATAAATAATAATGATATTGTACCTAGTTGTAACATACAACTCTGTACA
>JAGVSP010002454.1:0-70426 GCA_022494985.1 Micrasema minimum | reverse complement strand
AAATTTCAAACGGTATGTGTAGAATTACATTTTTCTTTTCGGCGGCAACGCTCCGGGTATCAGTTAATTTACTCATAAATTTAATTCAGACGTAATTATTAGTCACTCTATGGCCCAATGCATTATTGTAATTATTATAATATTTGTATTATGTACTAGAATAATATTTAGAAAACTCTGAAATAAAATATTATTAAAAACGCATCATAATTTACGTTTATATTCAATTGTGCTTATGTAAATACGGATATTATTATTAAAAAATAATTAACCCTTTTGCTATCAACTTTAATGTAGCCTTTACTAATCAGACTCTGCCTGAGATGGAGTAGGATGAGTTGAGGATCTTCACCGATGGCAGTCTCTTGAATGGCAAAGTTGGTGCAGCATTTGTACCTTATGACGGCGTGAGAGAACTGCCTTCTAGGGAGTTAAAAAATTTAAGAAATGTAAAGGATTAATTTTTCCGCGTGCACTTGAGGAATGAAACTGATAGCGAAAGGATTAAAAGGTGACCCGTTGGCGCTGGTGTCTACCGTTTTAATTATAATATTAAAAAAACATAAAAACACATACCTAAGGTTTTTTGCATTGCAATAAATAAGACCAGAAGAAAAAGAAAACTCCTTTCTCAAATCTCGTATGGAAATTCCGAGTGCATAATTGACATAGTTTGCTCTAGTTCCACGTAATATAACGTCATGTTTTGATAGATCTTCAATGTTTTTAATAGATGTTTTCCATCACTATTTGTGGCTTTTAGTTGTTTGTGCATTTTGTTCCTTAAAAGGAAATAAGTGTAACATAAATGTACGCATTTTACAACTCCAGATATTATCCATATTTTAATTAATAACTTTTTATGTGATTTAATCTTTGTTTTTTGGATTGTGAACAATAATTAACAGTACACTCATTTAGTGTCTTAGTAAAAATTTTAGTATTTATAACACCAGTCCACAGTTCTTCACTTATTTTTTTGGAAATATTTTTTTAATTTGTAATTTTAAAGTTAGTTGTAGAAGTTTTCGGTTCCTTAATTACACGTTTAATTCCTAGGGCAGTAGTAAAGTGGTCAGTAGATGTTAGTTTATCACTCACGGTGAGTTTTCTTGTTTTTCCTAATGTGATATACGCAGGATCATGATTCATTAGTCATGTTGATTGATTTGTTTTTGTTGTGTTTGTTTGATTGTGAAACGCATAAATTATTATTTCTAAATGAACTTGAAATATTTTTAAAGAACTTCGCAAGAAACGAGAAAATAATACTTATCGGAGATATAAATATAGACACAAAAGATAACAATAACATACTAACACAAAGATACAAAGACATTCTGTGTAACTATGGGATCGATGAATGTTTATACGATTTGACTAGAGAAGAGATTAGTGAAACAATACCACCCAAACTTGCATAGACTTGCAAAGGGCACACAGTGATTCGTTGCTACCCACTTCAAATAAGAATATACTAACTTATAATGTTAGATAATTGTGTAATAAATAAGAGAAGAAAAAAAAAAAGAAATAATATGTAATGTAACCCGCAGACAAGCCCCGGCTTTGCGGGAACAATAAATACATTTTATGTATTGTTTATAAATCATGTTTACTTCAAAATAAAGTATCTTCTTCTTCTTCTTCATCAGCCAGTGTTCGTCTACTGCTGGACATAGGCCTCCCCCATATTGGTCCACTGCTTTCTGTCCTGGGCCTCGAGCTGCCATCTGGATCCTGCAGTACTTTTTATATCATCTGTCCATCTTCTTGGTGGTCTTCCTACAGGTCTCCTTGCAGCTCTAGGTCTCCAGTTCAGCAGGCTCTTCGTCCATCGGTCCTCATTCTGGCGTGCCACATGTCCAGCCCATGTCCACTTCAGCTGGGAGATAGCTTTTATGACGTCTATGACTCTAGTCCGTCTTCTTATCTCCTCGTTAGTGACATGGTCTCTTAAACTGATGCCGAGCATGCTTCGCTCCATTTCCCTTTGCGCTACACGGAATTTATTGGCCGATTGGATAGTCAGTGTCAATGTCTCAGCCCCATAAGTCAGCACTGGAAGTATGCACATATTAAATACCTGCCTTTTAAGGTTGTTAGGAATTGGACTCTTCATAATGTGGGATACATTCCCAAACGCTGCCCATCCCAGCCCAATTCGGCGGTTTATTTCAGCTGTTTGGTTGTCTCTTCCTAACTTAAATCAGGTGGCCTAGATATACATACTCCTTTACATTTTCGATAACTGTGCCGTTAATGACTATAGGCGTATTGACATTACTCATAACTTTGGTTTTAATTTTGTTTATCTTTAAACCTATCCTCTCGGAGAGAGCAGCGAGGTCCGTAAGCATCCTCTCTACCTCTCGGATAGTCGATCCAATAAATTATGATGTCGTCCGCATAGCGCAAATGGTTTAGTTTAGTTCCATCTATGTTTACACCCATACTTTCCCATTCCAAACCTTTACAAAGATGTTCTAAAACTAGAGTAAAAAGTTTGGGAGAGATAGGTCTCCTTGTCGTACGCCTTTATTGATATCTATGTGGTTTGTATCCGAGTCATTGACTTTTACTGTTATTGTTTCCTATTTATATATGTTATTCAACAAATTTGTGTATCTGGAATCGATCCTTGCATCATTCATAGCTTTCACAACAGCGGTCCATTCAACGGAGTCGAACGCCTTTTCGTAGTCCACAAATGCGAAATGGAGTGGGAAATTATACTCGGCGCTCTTCTCGATGAGGTTGCATGAATATGGTCTATAGTGCTAAAGGATTTTCTAAAGCCAGCTTGCTCTGGAGGTTGGTAGAAATCAAATTTATTTGTAAGGCGATTTGTTACAATTTTCGTAAGGAGTTTATACAAATGAGGCAATAGACTAATTGGGCGATAGTTCTCAATTTTAGCAGTGTCGCCTTTTTTATGCAATATTGTTACAGACGCATTATTCCAGGAGCTTGGGATTTCTTCCTCCTGTAAACATCTGTTAAGTATAGTTTTTACTGCATTAAAAAAGTGTGTCGCCTCCGTATTTGATCAGCTTTATAGATAGAGATTGTCTGGTCCTGGTGCTTTCCTGTTTTTCATACTCTTTATGGCATGTTTAAGTTCGCTGTCATTTATGTCGGGAATTTCTTCAGAATTTACATTTTGTATTTGAGACCTTATGTTGATGTTATCACCCACGTTATTGTCATTTGAGGAATATAAGGATCGATAAAAGCTTTCTACAATCTTTATTATATCGTCTTTATTTGCGACAAGATTGTCCGACTCATCTTTTATATTGAAAATTCTATTTTTCCCTTTTGACATTTTTCGTCTTAGAATTTTCATATTCATGTTGTCTTCGATATGTTCCTGTATGATTTTTGTACTGTGGGTTCTTAGATCTTTTCGTGTGGCTTTTTTTAACTATTTTATTTTGTTCTCTATATGCATCTGTGTCTTTACTCAAAGTTCTTCTCTTCTTCATGAGTCCTTTAGTCTCTCTAGATATTTTTGAGTTGTCAGAAGATTGTAATCTAGATCTGGTAAGCTTTTCGCATTTCAGAATAGTTTCAGTAGTTTCCTCAACTACTTCGTCCAAAGTTTTTTCTCGTGCAAGAATTGGAGGGACTGTTTCTTCTATTCTCTCCTTTCCAATATCTAAAGACATCTTTGCCCTGACTACTAACCTGTGATCACTACCCGTTGAAAATCTAATTATAACTGATACGTCTTTTACCACATATTTTTTATTTGAAAGTATGTAGTCAATTTCGTTTTTTACGATTTTATTTGGGCTTATCCAGGTCCATTTTCTCTGAAGGGGTTTTTTGAAGAATGTGTTCATTGCGTACAGGTGGTTTTGATTAAGATAGTTGACTAACATGTCTCCTCTGTGATTTCGATTTCCGAGGCCAAACTGGCCTACGAATTCTCCATCCACATTATTTTTTGCTCCCAATTTTAGAATTGAAATCACCCATAACGATTGTAAAATGAGTTTTTGAGTCATTTAGCGCTTTAAAAACGTCATCGTAAAACAATTCCATCTCTTCATCATCGTGGGATGTTGTTGGGGCATATACTTGTATTATTTTTGACGCAATACCTTTTTGGAGATTTTTATTATTACCATAACTACTCTGTCTGATATTGCTTTCAGTTGCTGAATCTTGTCAGAATAGTGTTTAGAAATGAGTATTCCAACTCCTCCTAACGTGGATTCACTGCTATTCCGTTGGTAGAATGTATTGCCAGAAGGAAGGGTCATGCAGCTTTCTCCTTTTAATCGTGTTTCACAGATACCGAGAATGTCCCAGTTAATATATTTTAGTTCTTCTTCTAACTCTTCCAATTTATGTTCCGAATTCAAAGTCCTTGCATTGTACGTAGCCAAGTTCATGTAAGGCAGCCGGCCGTAGCCTGGAAATTTTTGCCCCTGGTCTGTCCCCGTATCTCACCGCTGCCTTGGTTAAGGGGGTGCAGACCACCAGGAACTCGGGGTTGAGGCCTTGTTTGTGGTTGTGTATTCATGGGGGGGTGTTGGCAGTTTACGCGCCACGCTTGCCCTGCGGGTTGGCGCGCCTTCCGTGTCCGTTAGCCTATGAGTCCACCTTATCCACTGGGGTTGGTTACCCAATCTCTAAAGTAAGACACATAGTTTCCCAGAGTGCACCATGCGTGGAGGTGGACATCGGAATTGGACCACAAATCCACTCCCTACACTACATAATAACCAACAAGGATGTCAATACATATGACGTGTGTTGAGAAAATTTGTGCTCCCCTTGCACCCCAAAAGTATATAAAAATAAAAATAAAAAATAAAAATTGTGAATTAGCTGATATAATCAATGACATCACTTTAATTATCAAACAGGTTCGTGTTAACGTCTCCTGCTACAGTAAATTCTAAGAAATATTTATTTTTATCCTGTAAATTATTTAAATAAATTAGGAATTTTGATAAATTCGTATGGCACGGAGGTTTAAAAATATCAATCAAGTACCTAATGATATTTGTTGGCAATTTGCATTGACTAATTTTATTCAAGTTATACAAACGTTAATGTATTTTTGACATACTACCTAAATTATGCATAAAATTTAAAAAATATAAATATTCAATTTTTATAAATTATTTTTAATTTATCTTTTTAAGAGAAGCTATTAATTATCTTATTTTTAAGCCGTGTGGTTTAATAAATCAGCCCCACAGTTCATTCGCATAACAACTAAAATACTCTCCCCTACATTACAGTAAACTTGTCACCTATTTATTTTTGTTTGGCAATTTTGAACTTATGTTTATTCACTTCTCACTTTCAGCAGTGTGTAATGTAAATGTATGTGTGGAAATATATAATTAGCTTTTAATGTTACTACACAAAAATAGTATGCATATATTTTTCATGGAAAATGTGATTCTCTTTCATCACATAATTTATTACTGCATAGAGACGTTTGCACGCAATAATGGAGAAATCAATTAGAATACAGGTTTTTTTTTTCATCACCTTTTTTTCTATTTGTGAAATTGAATCCACAATGAACATGGAATACGTAAGTAAAAAATACGTTTTTAAAATTTTAATACTTAATCAAAAAAAGAAATTAAAAAACAGATTTCACGAATTTTTAGTAGCATGAAATTTAATAGGGAAAAGGCAGGTATTATTGTAATACAGGTATCAATATTGTTTTTTTTTTTAATCTACAATAATTTTGCAGCCTCCGTAGCGTAATGGCTAAGACGCTGGACTTACGATACGGAGGCTCCGGGTTCAATTCCCGGTGAGGACACAAAAATTAAAAGCTATTTTTCTAAAGCCTGGGTGTTTGTGATGTTATTCACATCTGTGATTGGGCCTCCTGGTCTGTTGAGGAGGGTTACATGAATTTTTTTTTTTTTAAATTATAAATTTTATATCTATAATAACAATTTGAAAAGCTGAACACAGATTTTTGTGTAGAATTTAGCTTGAATAATCTTTGGAGAGCCCCGTATGCAGGTTTTTAAGTTATTGCTGCTCTAGGTAATTATGTAATATTTTTTCCAGAATGTATCACAATATTACCCATATCACAATAACACCTCTCTTTACTCTTTACATCTTTTTGTGAATAATCACCATGACTATCAATTTAATAAATATGTTTCCTTTATAGGGAGATTACCATCTTTACATTGAGTCTATAGAACATTGCTATGGCATGAAAAGAAGAAACTTGTCCAATATCCATATAAATTTTAAAAGAAATCCCGAAAATAAACACATTTATGCTTTCGCTAATTATAGCACTACACAGACTTTAGGACCTATTATGGCAAGTTTTATTTATTCTAGGTGGATTTGCTTTCATTGAATATCTGTGAAATCCTTGTTCTTCTCGAGAATCCCCGTAGGTTCTGTGTTGTTCTTTTAAAAAAAAAAATTGGGTATAGGGACTTTGGATAGGCCAAACATGAATTTCAGGGAGCTTTTTATTTTTTTTAAATACATGTTCTTTTGGTTATGTTAATTTGTTTTCCTTAACCGTGTGATTTGGTTGCTAAGGACTTTTTTTTTTTTGATTTACGTTTCGCAAAAAACAACGGCTCTTAGAGAAATAGTTTATCTGTTTTCTGTCATATTTAGTAGTATTGCGTGGAAGCAGTTGGCTATATGACTGTCAAGTGGGGGGATTAAATATTACCTACTTGGTTCAAGTTAAACTCACCGAAGTAAAATCATAGATTATTTACAGCTAGCAAAACAGTGGCCTTAATAAATATATTCTCAAAACACCAAAATGTTGGTTTTCTGAAATTTCAATGAAACATTTTATTTTTTGTAGTATGCATTCCATTTTCGAAAATTCAATAACTAAATTAATAAAGCGCTAGGTACGTAAATTTTAATAAGTCGAGTAAATATAGGATTTAAGATTGCATTATAAACGCTTTAGTAAATTGGTTTTAACATAATATTGTTGCTATTTTATTAAGCAATTTTCGTGATTTTGAAGTTTTATGGGAGTTGGATCCCGAGAAATGTTATTACCTAAATTTGTTATTTTATGCTAAACAATAAATGATCTTAAGGTGACAATTTATATTTATATCCAAGGTTGGTATAAGTGCATAAAACAAGACATAGAAAACCGCCCTTTGGGTGGTAATATTTAATATTGACTCTATATTTGTTTTATTCCGGGTGTCATTATACTACTACTACTACTTTCCCTTATCCGCACCTAAATGTGCATCATATTGTAACATTATCCTCCAAAGTAAAATTAATGCAACCTACTCCCTACCAACATATTTACATTTACTGGTCTAATAGGGCTGTGAATATGGTGGACATAGCGAATAGTGTGAAAAGCCCCTGACAAATATTTTGGAAGCAACACCCGATTTCTATGATTTTTAGAAATATTTGAATCACATGTTTTACTAATAATAGCAATGTTATTTTAAGGCTCGGAATCGCATTTGGAAATGGTCTGGTACAAGGTTTTTAAGAACTGTTACATTTAATATAAATGATATTTGTGAATATAAATCATATAAAGAAATATATTTAGACAAACTTGCAAACTTGGATTCAAGATGCTACATACTACCGGTAAAACCCCATTTTAAAATAATTATATTACGTATTGTTAACTTATTCCGAGTGATAACTTCTTTTTACTCTCTATATTGACCCGGAGAAGGCCGATGACGTCGTTTTAATTGACAACTCTAATTGATGCCTTCAAGCTAAATGACCGCCCGACAGTTGCTGAGAGCCTTAATAACCTTAGTCTGTTTTACAAGTCATCGGGTTACGTCTTCATTCTGAAAATAAAGATAGAATAAACCCACGTGATGTGTACTTGTCTTGGGAGAATGCACGAGAGCTGGCGGCCGATCGCTTGGCCTGGAGGCAGTTTGTAGAATCCATATGCTCCACATAGGGAGCGGATATGGTATGATGATGATGATGTGTTACCTCGTGCTAAGACGTCCAAAATACCCTAATTTTATCAAGTTAAGCAATCGGAAGGGATCGAGAGCTTTTAGTGCCTGGGAGTGTACCTCACAAAAAACGGCAGCCTTCAGAAATAACTGCGAGGGCGGTTTGGATAAGCGGGCGCCGAACTCAACAGTATAAAGGCTGTCTAGAGATCGGATATTTACGTGGTTATAACAAAATTCCGTCTTTTTATTGCCTTATTGTTCCTGCTTCCCACTATGGATGCGCGTCGAGGCACCGCACGTTCAGTAGGGCCCAAAGCAGAATTTTGAGTTTTTAAAACAGAATTCTCGGAAGAATACTCGATGCGCGATGGTTTGACGTTGTAAAGAATACGGAAGTGAAGCAACGGACGCAGCACTTTGGTATCAATTATCATCAGCGTTTTGGCTAGCTAGGCCATGTACTCCGAATGTCTCCTAAAAACCTTAACCATGCTTGTCTATTTTAATAGACAGGTTCTCGGTGTCACGTCGCGTCGTGGACGTCCATTGAACTACACTACGTTGATTTGACTTGAGAACTGGATGCCAATCGTTTAGCTTCAATCCACATTGAATATAGAATGATCGACATTGATTTTATATGTTGGTAAAAACTCCAAAATTAGTTTTTTTTTTTTTTAAAGTATATGGTGGCAGCCTCATGCACGACACGGAGATTCCAGGTTCGATTCCCAGTGTGACCCCAAAAATCTAAAATTCTTTTTTTCAAGCATAGGTTCTATTGTTGTTCCCTAGTTTTGGGCCTCCTGGCCTGTTAAACTAAATAAACACATTTTTTTTAAAAAGCTTTTATGTTTTAGAGCTTCAAGGAAATCGATGGACTGGATGTACACACAGCTCTTAGAATGTTTCTTAGCAATCAAAACTTCTATGGTAGGTTTAGATGCAGATATACTGCATTCACCAAAACGATTAATTTGTTTTGTATCGATATGACAATGGTTTTGTCTAAAGTGTAGATGTGGCGACAAAATGAGGTCTTTGTTTTTTTATGGAAAAGCGTTCTGTACCACGTGACCCACGGCTGCTTATAAATACAATCGTAATTCTTGG
Organism: Micrasema minimum; assembly: GCA_022494985.1. Taxonomy (NCBI): domain Eukaryota; kingdom Metazoa; phylum Arthropoda; class Insecta; order Trichoptera; family Brachycentridae; genus Micrasema; species Micrasema minimum. The sequence continues at coordinate 61,364 of JAGVSP010002454.1, read as the reverse complement.
TTTTTTCACTGGTGAATTTCAGCACCACAGCAATGTTAATTTTCACGCGTTTTGTTTTGCTTGGATTATATTATTCTTTTGTTGACTGTATTAATTTGTATGTTTGCATACGATCCCTCAGTGTTTGGATTATATAAGAATCATATTCATTAATAAACGTTTTATATATTAACTATATCATTCTTTTATTTAAACATTTAATGCCTGGTTATCAATACTGACTTTTTGTTATTTCTATTTCAAATTTTCATATTTTCCTAAGATACAGTTAATTTTTCTTAACTTTTGTGTTTTTCGCTCTGTGGCTGCAAATCATGGCACCTAACCAGGGCCAAAAATAGCGGACAAAACAGTGCCCTTGAAGAATATTAAGTGTGCGGTGATTTGATTTTTCAAATACACATATTTTCTTAGTTTACTTTTAAACAAGAAAATTATTTCTCCGACGAGAAACTTCATTTCCTGGGGAAATTTTAATTAAATTAAAGTAAACTTAATTTCCGTAAGCTGACTGTAAAAGGATGCAGTCCTTATTTGTACAATGTAATGATACTCTTGATGCAACACATTCAGCACTAGGTCCTTAGGAAGGTAAACATATATCCTAGAATTCACAACACCTGATGTGAGCAGTTTAGTGAAGCAATTTGTGAACAAGTTATTTCAGGAAATTCTGAAACCCTGAAACGCTGAAAGCGAGCTTCGTTTGGTTGAAAACTGTAACAACTTTTTACAGTGACAATCAATGATGTTCTTTATAAAGAGAAAACTGTTGTTAATAATAATTTAGTTTATTTATAAGTCTGCAGTCATCTATTTATTTAAGGCTGCACCTCATACCAGCAATGAAAATTCAATCGTACAAAACACGATTCCAGATTTAGTTATTTATATCCAGATTTTTTTTTGTTTAATTATCACATAAAAGTTAAAACATTTTCTAGTGAAATGATTGGACCGATTTTATGGATTCTTTGATTAAAAACCGAAAATACATTTTTTTTTTATTTTGAAGGGTGGAAACAAATAAAAAACAGCTAGTAATTAAATTTTGGGAGTTCCCACTCTTTATTCAAGGCTTTTTAGGTGTTTTTTTTACCAAACAAACATTCATAAAAGGATGGAATGGATTCAAATAATTTAAATAAAAATAAAAATAGGAAAAAATAAACAATGATAACAAATTTATAGATATAGCAAGAAACAAAAATAAGCGTAAATATTTAAACCATTCTCAAAACGGAAATTTCCTTTTTTATGGTGGTTCATTTCTGTATAGAAGATGGTACGGATAAGAAATTTACATTAAATGACGATGAGTTGCTAACTTAACATGTGATATTTAAAAAAATCACTTTAATTTTTAAAAAAAGGTTTTTTTTAAACACCTGTGTTTGCAATAGATATTTATGAGTTGTCAGTATTATTATTAAAGTAAAAAAATGTTAGACCTGCGATTTGAAATGCCTAAATTTCTGCTTTTTTTGACAAAGTATTAACTTTGCACACTTATTTTTAAACTAATAACATTAAAATATCGTACAAGAAATATAAATGTAAGAAATCATATATAATTAAATATTTCACCTAACCTGCACGGAAATTGAACCCAGAACATCTCGCGTAGATTATTAAAATTATTAAGAAATTGTATTTTTAGATAACCACTCACTTGACCAAAATCACAATATTGATCAAATTCTAGGAGTGTCTTCTTTTAATTTTTTTGGATGATCAAATTTTTTGAAAACGAATTCAATCAGGCTTTTTTACTGAATTGAGTTCTTTTCATTACTCCAGGTATTTCAACCCCTGGAAGTCTTCCAGAACTTTCTTAAATAGTTGATCTCATTTTTATTTCAGGGTCCAGAAACTATTTAGGTCTTCCTTTGGTTTTCCCTTTAATAATTTCTCCATTCACCAAGTCAACGAGCTCATAAATCGAATTCGAAGAGTCACTTCAAGTATTAATTTTCTGGCCCAGTGAACTTCCGGATCGATATGTAATTTTACAAGTCAATACTTATCTCTGTGTTCCTTTGATATTTTCGAATGAAGGTTCTGTAATTTTGATTGGTTTTTTGACAATAAAGGTGCTGATTATATCCAAAAAGTAATAATTGTTAGTTTGATGGGCTTTATTTTTTTGAAGACAGGTATTTTGAAGGGTTAGACGGTGGGTTAGGTTCATAATGGAGTTCTGGTGCCAACCCTTATGTATGATAGTGAAGCGTGGTGTTGGAAAAAAGAGGATGAAAGTAGATTGAATGCAGTTGAAATGCGATCTCTCAGGCGAATGCGCGGTAAGACTATGTATGATAGGTGTACAAATGTCGAAATTAGAGCAGAGTGCAAGGCTGAGATAAGCATTATCGACAAAATTAAGAAAGAGCTTTTACGATGGTTTTGGTCATGATGAAAGAAACGACTAAAAAAATATATGATGCGTCTGTGCTTGGATGTAGAAATCGAGGAGGGCCGAGAAAGACATTGCATGATCAGGTAAAACAAGAACTTGAAAGTGGGCATGTAAGAAGTCAGAATAATGGACGTGCGTGCATGAGAAGATGTATGAATGTGGAGGAAGCAAGAGAAGTGTGCCAGGACAGAGTGATGTGGCGTTCTATCCTCTCTGCCTACCTCTTCGGGGAAATGGCGTGATGGTAAGTTAGTTAGACAAACATTCGAATCAAGTTGATTACAGAACCTTATATTTTATATTACAATAGCGCAGTTTTACAACATATTTCATCACCTAACCTTTTTTTTGTTTTTCATCTTTTTATCTATAAAACACAAACGAGTCAATTAAACTGAAAGCCTTTTTGATAACGTGGTTTGCGAATTAAGTAGGTGCGAATAGATTAGAGATAACACTGTGATGCTTAAACCTTACAAGTTTATCTCTTAATAATTTATTCAACTATTTGTCACCGAACAAACGCTGTAACTCGCGCAATATAAATGCACATTATTACATTTCTGGGCATGTTCTTGCACTGTAGAGTAACAAAGTAGACAAAGTTGTACATTAAGACCATGGTAATACGATCCACTTGTTATATTTCACAATTAAAAGTTTAATTTTCACAAAGTATCACCATTTCACATTCAGTGCAGAAACAGGGGTGCATTTTTGAGGATTCGAAACTATGTAAAAATTCACGTAATTTTTTTAACTAGGGTATATTCTTAATCAGTAAAAATGGACTCACCCAAATTTTTTTTTGGCATAAAATCATATTAATGAAATGAGTATCTTATTTTTATTTGCAATCATTGATTTATAATACACTTAGATCTGCCTTGCAGAGTAAATTATTTAGAAAAAGTAATGACACGAAGATTCCGCACCTTCAATTCATTCCAATACACTTACACGGGTCGACCTATCAGAGCCCTTCGACTGCCGGCAAGCATCCGCCCACACACCGCAAAAGGCATGGGCTATATTTAGGGTTACAGTAATAGTATACAATACTAACCCGTTCCTTACGAGGAGCGTTCATGAATTTTACCATGCATCTAAAATGACTTTTTTTCTTGTGGACGTGTTGGCTATTATTTAAGAAGAAAACTTTCTTTGAATAATAATTATTTTAGGGTATGTAAACAAATATAAATAAACACTTATATGTGGAAAGTTACAACTTCTCTATGGTTAATTTTATCCGTACGGTTTTTACACGGTTTCACTTCACGGCATTTCGGAATGTTTTCTGAACGTCCGACTCGGCCGGCGGTTAAAGAAATACTGAATCGCGTCTGGCGGAGTTAGAGGTTTGGGCAGAGTTGAAGTGTCATCCAGTTTTTGGGTTCAGTTTAAATCTAAGTGTATTAATAAATCAATGTTTGCAATGCATCTTAGCTCTCGGCGTCCGGTAAGTTCACTGTTCATCAGCAGTTTTTGTCAGTACTATGACACCTTGACCTCACTTGAAAAGACGCATGGAAACTTGCAGCTGAATTCCTAGCCTAAACTCTGGACGTCTAGACCATAGAGGTAATAAATATATGAAATCCATATAATATTTTTTATAACAAAATCCGAAATGGGATCATAATATAAAGATAGGAAACCTGTATATTTCTGACTCTTGCTATTTTATTCCAAATTACCAATTTTATTTTAACTTCCCACTACTGAATTTTAAACAAAGGACCATTACTAAAGTAAATATTATAAGTATATTTGGGAAGTATGTTTACAAGAGACGGAAATGTGGATAAGGACATTGAGAGAAGGGTAAGTGCCGGAAACAGAGTAATGGTGCCTTAAAATCGATAGTGGCAAATAAGAACTTATCGAAAGAAGCAAAATTGGCAGTACACAACGGAGTTCTGGTACCAACCCTTATGTATGGTAGTGAAGCGTGGTGTTGGAAAAAGAAGGATGAAAGTAGACTGAATGCTGTTGAAATGCGATCTATGTGTGGTAAGACTATGTATGATAGGTGTACAAATGTCGAAATTATAGCAGAGTGCAAGGCTGAGATAAGCATTATCGACAAAATTAAGAAAGGGCTTTTACGATGGTTTGGTCATGTGGAGCGAATGAGTGATGAAAGAACGGCTAAAAGAAGTTTAAATGCAAGTGTGCCTGGATGTAGAAGCCGCGGAAGGCCGAGAAAGACACGGAATGGCCAAAAACGTCAAGTACTTGAAAGTGGTCATGTGAAAAGTCGGAATAATCGGCGTATGTGCATGAGTAGATGTATGAATGTGGAGGAAGCAAGAGAAGTGTGCCAGGACACAGGACAGAGTGGTGTGGCGTTCTATCCTCTCCGCCTACCCCTAAGGGGCAATGGCGTGATGGTTAGTTAGTTAGTTAGTTTTCAAACTTTGTCTTTTATGTAACTAATTTTTTATATAATCTCCTGTCTTGTGAGAAAACCATTCTGTTCATTTCGGCGGATTCAAGACTTTGTATTGAAATTGGAGTCGAAATTTTTACCGACCGACATCCCTGAATAAAACACGAGTATTATTGTGATCCAGAAATTGCGAACGGAATTAACAAGTCTTCTCGTGTATGAAGATTGCATGAGGAATAAATTTACTAATTATGTTTTTGTTAATCAGCGCACTGCTTCTCATTGTAAGTACTGTATTCCGTGTGAAACGGAAATCCCTTGTCATAATTTATGATTGCTTTAAGTTGCACATAATTTAAATGCACTAGAATAAACAACACAATACTAGTAAACAGGATGAAGTCTTATAATAGTAAATTTCACTTATTTTAAATTAACTAACTAACTAACTAACCATCACGCCATTTCCCCTAAGGGGTAGGCAGAGAGGATTGAACGCCACACCACTCTGTCCTGGCACGCTTCTCTTGCTTCCTCCACATTCATACATCTTCTCATGCACGCACGTCGATTATTCCGACTTCTTACATGCCCACTTTCAAGCACTTGTTTTACCTGATCATGCCATGTCTTTCTCGGCCCTCCTCGATTTCTACATCCACGCACAGACGCATCATATATTTTTTTAGCCGTTCTTTCATCATCCATTCGCTCTTCATGACCGAACCATCGTAAAAGACCTTTCTTAATTTTGTCGATAATGGCTATTTCAGCCTTGCACTCTGCTCTAATTTCGACATTTGTACACCTATCATACATAGTTTTACCACAAATTCGCCTGAGAGATCGCATTTCAACTGCATTCAATCTACTTTTGTCCTTCTTTTTCCAACCCCACGCTTTACTACCATACATAATATTTTAAATTAGTTGCCTAGATTAATGATTTTCATGTACTTTTAGATATATTCATGAAACAATCTATGTAAATCGATATGAATTATGATAACTTATGGTGCCTGGGAAGCTGCATTGATAAACCATGTGAAGTGCATCTCATCAAAATTAATACAGCAACTTATACATGATTTACGCTTAACTGCAAGTAAAAAGAGGTAAATAATTATGAAATGTAATTATTCTCTTAATTCTGGATTATCTCCATAATTACCCTAGGATCATAGAAAAGACATTTTATTGAATTAGAGCTTTATGTTCTTTTTATAAAAAAGGATTTAAATCATTGACGCATTAACATTACAAATTTGTTGTTTTCCCCTATTATTATAAATACATAAATACATCTTAAGAACTCTTGCCTATAGATCTGGAGTGAGTCGCAGATTAACTATAAAGATCGATTACATTTCTTTAAACTGGACAGTTTAGAAAAAATGAGAAAAGTAATCGATTTCACTTGCTTGCATACAATTATAAATAGTCACCTGGACACAACGCTAATAAGTGAAATCGGTCTCTGCGTGCCAATTTACGACTGCGTAATCCAGACATTTTCAGAGTTGAGCGCTTTTCCTCCAATACAGGGTATTACAATCCTCTCTCTCGTATGTGCAGAGAGTACAATGTAATACACAGGGACAGCACTGAAGGTACAGATGGGACATCTTGGGAAGCTCCGTGGATGGGTTCAAGAGAAGGTTGTCCTTGAGATATTTGTGATCACTTTTGCTTTTCTATGTGTGTTATATTTACTTACGCATTGTGTGTGTCACAATTTCAAAAACATGATGTTTTGGTCATTCGATTAAGCACCATGTGAACATATTTAAAGGGCAATTGGTCTACCTAGATATATTTTTATCTTTTTTTTGTATTATATTTAGTATTCTTTTGTCTGTTATTGTTCGGCCACAAAATAAAATAAAATAAAAATACCAAATAAATTAATTAAGCTGTGTAAAAAAATATCACGTTTACAAAAATATTTTTTAAATTTATTTCCATCCACATTATTAAAAATATTTATTTCAGCTGTATAACTTAATTCTGAAAATTAATAAACCTTTCTCTCTTATGTTTTTGTTATTTCGTAATCAATTTTCCAAAAACGAAGCCCTTTGTTATTGAAAAGTGCTTTTAACCCATCTATTAATTAAGGAAAATATTTATTATTCTGGAAAACCAATTAAATTGAAATTTTCGATTTATTTCACTACCTTATAAATAAAATATTATACCTTAAATAACACAAAACGCTGGAACTTAATTAAAACCCTTTTTTTTCATATCGTAATTTATTTTAAAGTAATTAAATAATTAAGTTAAGCATATTTTAAGCAAAGAGTTCTTACCTTTCTCTTGATGAACAAATCAGTAGAACGATAAGTTCATGTTTTTACCAACTGAGACAGATTAAAATCATACGCAAAAATCTGCCGGTTGACGCCACCCGTCAATTAATAAATGCGTTTGTAGTGTCTCGAGTCGATTATTGTAACGGTTTATACGCCGGACTGCCAATGAATAAAATGGCTCGCCTGCAATCAGTATTAAACGCTGCAGCTAGACTCATCTTCGGAATCTCTAAGTTCGATCACATCACTCCTGCTAAAAAACTGCACTGGCTGCGCTTTCCACAAAGGGTAGAATACAAACTCTCTTTGCTTATGTACAAAGCCATGCATGATGCCGCTCCAGGGTATTTTAAAAAATATTTGCATTCCAGATAAACTAGCTGAAAAACATCTCACACTTCGATCAGCTACATCTACAGTTATAGGAAAGGTTTCAATACCGATCCACAATCAGCGCACAAAATAAGGGGAGCGCGCTTTGGCGGTTGCGGGCCCAATGGCTTGGATTGCTCTCCACTAGAAGCGCGCAACTGTGATGTTTCGAAAGAAACTTAAGACCCATTTGTTCTCGAAATCTTTTGAATAATTTATTATGATTGTATTTTCTACTCACAGAGGGAGTTTCATTTACTTAAAATTTCCCGAGCCGTTAAAATCAATACTTAAAGCGCCCTTGAGGTAAATTTATACAAAAATGGCGCTACATAAATTATCCATTATAATAATAATAATATTTTTTAACTAGATCAATCATATATAAATATTTTTTTACGCTAGAAACTGTTATTTAAAAAAAACTTTTTTTAAATTTTTTTTTCATCTTGCCTTCATGTAACGTGTGATCAATATTAATTTACTGCACTTGGTATACCATCACAGTGTCCTATGCACTACTGGTTGCGGATAATAGAAAGTAGAAGAAATAATAGTAGTAGTAAATAAATACTGTACTGAAACAAAAGTGTTCTGAATTCTTTATTTGAATTCCATTTACGTATAAATTTTTTCTTTAGGATTGCAACTTTAAAAATAACGGGTTTCTCTTTATATATATTTCACAACGCATATTTTTTGTCACATTTGATAGCGTATTGGACAAGTATGTAAGATGCTATGAAATATTAAATTTAATTCTGGTTATTAACACAAAAGAGTTTCATATAAAATACCTTGGGCTGATCTCAAGCATTTATTCATATATAGAGTGATTAAGATTCACTTGGTGTATTAATGCAGTACCTATACTACATATATCATTAAGTGCGTATAAGTATAAGCAGAGGAATTTTTATCTTACAGATAAATAAAAGATCCTAGAAAAATTGCAACAGTTCTCTATATTAAGTAAAATCAGCTTCTTCCCAAGAAAATTTGTCTATTTACCATAAAAGAGAGGGGGGTTAAAAAAAATACCCTTAGGTTAAGCAATTTTCTCCAGTCAATTTACTTTTTATTTTCTCAAAAGATAAGGAAAGGAAAATTCAAACTAGCCCAGGGAAGTCATGATAATGTGCAAGGTAATTTTAAATATTATTAAGAGGAGTAATACAGTCCTCGGAAGAATCAGAAAAAAAAATAACGGAGTACCGCTACATTTCATATTTTTTTCCATTAGCAATTTTAATTCTGGGGAATATCCTGTTTTATTTATCCGAAACATTTATTTTTTTCTCTCTAAAAACAAGAAACAACAGAGAATTACAACTAAATGAAATTCACATGAAAATAAATATTTCATGTTGATCCCCTACGGGAATCGAACCCGTGACCTCATGCGCGGTAGATAAATGCGCTACTACTATGCTACGAGGCGAGTTATATATTTATATATTAATCTCAATTTATTGTACCTACAAAGCTCTGTGTGTATAACATTAAAAATATACATAAATAAATAAATCACCGGAGTCGAGGAGAGGACGAACTGATACTTTAATAAATAGAATCTAGTCACACGGGTAAAAATTAAAAATATAAAAATTTAACTCAATGTTTGTAGCACTCACTTTGTAGTTTTCCATAATTATGAAATTAAACAACTTTTGTTTTTTTATTTTTTAACACTCTGTCAACCGGTTTCGGAGACACTACTCCTTCATCAGGAAAAAATCTTCCCTTATCCAGTACCTGGTCAACCACTTCAACATTTTTAGTTAGCGACTTATTACTTAATTTTAAATTATTATTATACAAATCCCTGATGAAGGAGTAGTGTCTCCGAAACCGGTTGGAGTGTTAAAAAATAAAAAAGTAGTTTAAAACAAAAGTTGTTTAATTTTTGTGCAACATTTTTGCCTCGTCAGCGCTTCGATCCTGTAAGTGTTTTTAAACTACTGCGCATACGATTTTGTACTGAATTCGTATGCGCAGAAGTGTCTAAAACCTTAGAGAATCGCACCGCAGGCTAAACAAACTGTCTAACTCACTAACTAACCAAGATCGCCATACCACTTTGTCTAGGCAATCTTCCTTTGATTCCTCTATATTCATACGTCTTCTTAACCAAGTACCCCATCTTGTCAGGCTTATAAAGTACTTAAAAAGTTCATTATCTGTCCCAAAATAAAATCACCAAAGAACCAAAAATACGTTTTGATTTTACTGAAAACTTTACTTGCATTCTCGTATTCTATTTGAGTTTTAATAAAATATTCATGTTTAATCAACTAATGCACGTTTAATTAAGGTAAGTATTACCGTGGGGAGTAGAACTTGGAACTTTTCAGACCACAAAGCCCACAGGCCAACACTTAAACTAACCAAATCCATACAAGATCGTTACAGGTCCCACCTGTGGAGTTCGGTTTAATTATTCAGCCCAATCAATGGGTACAGAGAGCTCTATGTTTCACAGAACTTGGCTTTGGTAATAGAAAATATTTTATTAACTCTTACTTGACGAGCAAAGACGCCCATTTTCATTTTATTCAGTTTAGTTCATCATTAATAGGTTATGTATACATGGAGTAACAAAACTCATAGTACAACCGAAAAATCGATGAATCTACATCATATTTGGAGTCAAATGTCAAAAGAAGAAATTATGCGTTTTTTTTGTTTCAATGACAAAATTTTACTTCGTATTGAATATGTAAATATTTTAAAATTTAAATACTGTGTTATAATATAATCTACCCTTTATCTTACTTCCCCTAATCTTTATCGAAAAAGGTGATAAATATCCTCAATCAGAGCACCCGAAAGCCTTAAGGCAATTCAACACGATAGTAACGAGAACATGTTAAACTAAAATAAAATAAATATTTATTAATTATTATTTTTAAAAAACACCAGGTTATGTAGTGGCTGCGATTATTTATTTTACATATCCTACAAACATGCATACTTTTTGGTGTTACTTATTCATTTAAAAATTACAGAAAATGTATTAAGTTGCAATAAAATACTCAAATAATAAAATATTTTATACCGTTCGATTTATTATTTTAATGTGATAAAATAAAAGATTCGATACTAAAGCAAATTTGTTGGAATTTTAAAATTCAATCGTAATTTTCCTAAGAAAAAGTCCGAAATCCTTTCTCGCTTATTATCTCCTTTTCAGCAAGGATTCCAAAATTCGTAAAAAAAACACACAGTTCTATCTTTATGATATTTTTCGTAGTCATTATTTGTAAACATTGACATAAAAAAGTAATATAATATTATAGAAACTTAACTGAATCTTTAAGCGCACTCATCTGAAGAATACGATACAAAAATAATAGTACCTAGTATTGAATATATTTACATTATACGTATTACGTTTTCAGTAGATATTAATTTCAAAAAAGAAATAAATAAATGTCTTGTACTGAAAGAGTTTTCAGTGTTCTCACTATCAGGGTACTATACCCACATTTACCTAAGGTCACATTCCACCTAACCCTCTACCTAGCTTTAGTTTACCTTCGTGCATACTTGCCTTTAGAACTTCAACCAAAGGGGTAACTAGAAGAAGGAAAGATAATAATTCACTGTAATATTTTTTTGTCCGCCTCGTATAGCACGATTGCTTCCATTCATGGGTCGTAGGTTGGATTACCGATTTGAAATATTTATTTATAAAAATATTTCACATGCGACTGTCACTGAAACGTAGACTTATAAGCGTAGATTTATTTACTGTCTTTATGTACTACTACGTTGTAGTGTTTCCAAGGGTTGCTGTGTCCGTTGCCTCACCTCTGTGTTCCTTACAAAGTCAAACCACCGCACATCTTAAATTATTCTAAGACGCCTATTCTCAAAACTCAGAAGTCTGCTATTTCGCAGCCATACAGAAGAACCGGTGTGATGCAGGCGTTATAAAGGCATTTCGTTTTAACCGAGTAAACATCCGATCTCCTTTTTTTAATGTTTTTATATTATTTTATTTAAATAAAAAAAATACATTCCCCACAAGTATTCCCCATGAGTTACAATAAACTCATTTATGGTCTATAAATAATTACATTTAATATATATATTCATGACAGAATACACAATTATTACAAACACAAAAAAATATTATTACAAACAGAATACAATCAAGTGTGCCTGGATGTAGAAGCCGCGGAAGGTCGAGAAAGACATGGCATGACCAAGTACGTCAAGAACTTGAAAGTGATCATATGAAAAGTTGGAATGAATGTATGAATATAGAGGAAGCAAAGGAAGTATGTCAGAACAGAGTGGTATGGCGTTCTATCCTCTCTCCCTACCCCTACGGAGAAATGGCGTAATGGTTAGTTAGTTTAGTTAGTTACAATCATCAATCAAATAAAAATACACTAATTATTTACACCTTCCACATACTGCCTGAGGTAATAGAGCTTTAGGCTGTTAGCCACATTACTAGAGCTTCGAATACCCTCAGGAAGCCTGTTATACTCCCTACAAGCCAAGTACAGCAGAGACTTTAGACCAAATTTTTGTAGTACGAGTATCAGGTGGGTGTCGATTGTGTTTTTGTCTAGTGTTGTAAACTGTGAACATCACGGTAATAGGTGTTGTGAGTATTTTGTGTGAGCTACTTATTAATTAAAAAACATCTATACTATCAACGACACGATGTTTCGATATCCTTATTATATAAGTCTGTAAATATTTTATCTGTTAAGGCGTTATTATGGTCCAAATTAATATCTCAGCACGCATCTTTCTCTGAGTATAAACACAGACCGGTGCATGTTTACAATACTCGTTTTACTAGTGCTGAAGGATTCGTTCTCCCTAAATATAATAACAAGTATGGTAAGAGAACACTTCAGTACAGTATACCAAAAATATGTAACATGCTACCAAGAAGTATTAAAAAAAAATTAATTTTTCAAGCTTAAAAGAGAGACGCGTGCTGAGAACTTGGTTGCTAGAGCGCAATTTATTATATTGAGTTTTAGAATTGTATTTTTATTTATATGTATTTTTAATTTTTTTGTGCGCTAGGGTATGTATTGTGTACTTTTATTTTTAGTTGAATTTGTATTTATGCACTTTCTTGGGTCTAAATACCATCATTAACTTTTTTAAATCTCTTTTTTTACTACTTAAATCAAATCATTTTTCATTTATGGCAACCCGATTTTGTCCTGTCACGGACGATACGTCATTAAGATTTGTCGACGCCATCGCAAGTTTTGAACCGTAATCTTTCCTTTCTGTGTTCAACGCTAGACCAAATCGGACGCAATCATGTGATCCATTGCTATTAGTGAGAAGCCGGAATTTTGGCCGTAAGTATTCTGATAATCTTATAAACGTATTAATTCACTTTAGCTTTGAGGGAAAACTAACCTTGTAAATTTCTTCTTTACAAAGGGCTTCTCCTCTCTCACTTCTCCTATCTTATTCTCCTTTATTACTTCTCCTTTCCTTAACCTATACTTTTTACTTTACAACGATGATTTGCATTGTCATCAAAGCAAATATACTTCAAATCTTCTACAACACGTGACGACATCTAACCTCAAAGATGCGAGGTTTGTCACATTTTACTGGAGCCCCTAAATGCTGGAAGGACCACGCGGTTTCCCACGCTGACTGGAGGAACGTGTTAATGCTGCCTGATGTCTCCTGGTGACACCTGATAACGCTTGATGTTTGGGATTGATAATAGACCTCGGCGGAACAAAATGAAGAACTTTCATACGGTGGTCATCGTGCACACACACATTACACAATACACTACTCCCCTAATTTTAAGCCTTTTTTGTTTGTAACTTAGAATCACTATTAGCAAATAAATATTGTAAATAAAATCTCATCTTCTTTTCATTCAAGGTATCGGTGATCCTGGTTGGTTCAAATTGTATTGCTCTTAATATATTGGTCTAGTTCTTTTCCTTTTATAAATGTGTCTTTTGATTCTACCGCTGGAGCTAATCGGGGAATGCAGTAAGGAGTGCGGTCTGCATGCACCTAGCGCAGAGCCGTCATCCTCAACCCTTAATTATTGCATAACTCTACTAACACTCTCTTCCACTGCATTACAGACCTACTGACGAGTTGCAGTAGGCAACTCAGTAGGACATGTATTGTTTTCTTTCATTTAAGATTACTTTTCAGATTTGTATTAAGGTGTTGGTTTAGAATTACTGCGAAAAAATTGACATGCACCTGCATGTCATAATAACAATCAATAACATAATAACATAAGCAACCAAAACCAATAGACCAAGATGGTAGCCCTGAGATACCTGAACAGGTTAATTGTCCATGTGAGGACACATTCCCCTACATATTATTTTCTATAACCTTATATAAAACTTTTTTTTGTCTGTAAAGTCGGTTTACGGACGATAATTTTACGTGATAACGTCCTAAGAAAACATTGATGAAAAATAGCATACTTTTATAAATTGAATTGAATTATTATTACTGAATTATCATTATTTTGTATAATACAAAGCAGGAGTTAATTGAAAATTATTATTTTTTCCATATATTAAAAAAAAATTGCACTCGTTAATTTCACTTTCACTTTGTAGCTTGTGTGCTTCTGCTGTCTCTCTTCTACTCGGACGCATCGGCCGATGGAGTGGAAGAGAGATAGATGCGTCACAAACCGAACGCTTAGGCTGATCGTGCCTCCCTATCGCTTGTTTCGCGCTCTCGCTTGCACACTCGGCTCAGGCGGGACGTGACAATAAGTCATGCTTTTTCGTGTGAGCAGCCGGCGTTCATCGATTTATTAGACGTTGTCACGTAAAAAAACTATTTGAAGATACTATTGATTTGACTAAACAAATGATATTTAATAACAATTTGAAAAAAAAAAACAACTTAGTAGTACTCATTTTCTTGAAAAGTATGGGTCAAATAAAATTAAAAAATCTACAAAATCAACTCCAAATATGATGTAGATTCACTGGTTTTCCGCTTGTACATCGAGTTTAATTCCATGGTATATATATAAATATCATATTTACATAGACAGGTCCTTTCAACACTACTACATAATTAGACTACTACATAATTAGACCGCGGACCGTAATTTGACCATACCTGACATTTGGCGTAAATTAATACAATACAGAATAACTAACAACGTTATGTTGTTCTAACTTTACCGATAATTACGTCAAAATATTGCAGACACAAACAAACTATCATATTCTTATCTAACAAAGGTATACTGATACAAAACGTGCATGCCTAGGATTACCATTGAAAAATTAAAAAAATACGCAAAACACCATTACAATAATAAAAACTTCACTTTGATAGAATTTTTTTTCCACAAAACGTATCTAATTAAGGACTTATTATGCTATCACAAAATAGAATATCCAGTTTTAATAGTAATAAAATCAACCATGATACACGGATTGCTAGTTTCAAAACTTCCAAAACAGTACCCTATGAACCATTTGATGCCGCCGATAAGGGAAAACAGTGATAGTACCATAATATTTCGTCTACAATTTTTAATAAGCACTTTTTATCATATGAAACTTGTTCGTCTAATCACTCAACTGAGCTATTCTCAAATTATTACTAGATATGCATCAACCCTTATTTTGAAGACGTCACAAAACATTTCCGGTTATAAAAAGAAGCTGTAAACTTCGTTCCACAACAGGCTGGAGATAGCCACTTGAGGGTTTTGCGACTGTGGATACAAAATTGAAAAAAATAAAAAATAGATCACAATAGCTTTTTAAGGTCACATAAACCAGGGGAATTATGTAAACTACCCCTTCGGAGCCTTAATATAAAGCCTCCACAAACAATGGTATGGTTTTTCACATATTAAAGGCTTTGTCCTCTTTTTTACCGCCACTCATTTCCAACAGCGAACCAATATAAATTCAAATTCTCAAATTAAACAAAAACACTTTTGAACCCAAACTTCCAATATATATTGCACAGAATCCCAAAGGAGTTAACGCTCCTAGAATGGATAATTGGATTTCTATATTTTGCTTTTATTTATCTTTAAAGCGTTAAGAGGCGAGAATGCCTAATAACAGAGAAGTTTAATACAACAAAATATTCAGGCGATCTCTTAATTATTGTCTTACTATATTCGCGGTATGAATCCAGCGTCTTAGCCATTACAAAATGAAACCAAGTTTTTTTAAACACGCGAGAGTAAATATTCTAGCATCAAACAATTTGTCTTACTATTGATATCCCAACAGAGTTAAGATGTTTAAAAAGAAGTATAAATAACTAGGCATTTACAAAACGTATGACCTTAGTATAAAAGGGAGCCAACAAACGTCCCGTAGCTGTTTTAGATTCGTAGTGGAATATAATAGTCTTTTCATTTTATCACAATACACATTTTGAAACACAATCATTAATTTAACCCTAATCGGTGGGTACACACGTATTTATATAAACACGAAGGTACTGGATAATACTGTGCAGTGGTCCTGAATCAATGATCTCATAGTGACAGCACATGGCGTTTTTTATACGAAGGAAGAAATAGCCTCCCAATTCCACATACGGTACATCTAAATTTCTAACCTAACCTAACCTAACCTTACCAGGGCCCAAGACAGCAGACTTCTTAGTTTTGAGAATAGGTGTCTTAGAAGAATTTTAGGTGTGCGTTGGTTAACTTTGTAAAGAACACAGAGGTGAAGCAACGGACACAGCAACCTTTGGTATCTACTGTCATCCGGCGAAGGCGTTTCAGCTGGCTAGGCCATATACTACGTATGCCTCCCGAGAGCCTAAACCATGCTTGCCTATTTTACAAGGCATCAGGTTCTCGGCATCCTGGTCGTCCACTGTTGACAATTCGTCGGCAGTTTGCGTCAGAGCTGCGGGACGTGGACTTGACGTGGGAGAATGCGCGGGAGCTAGCGGCCGATCGCTTGGCCTGGAGGCGGTTTGTGGATTCCATATGCTCCACATAGGGAGGGGATATGGTATGATGATGATGAAAGTTTTAGAAGTTACCGCGTCAAACTAGGGCCTTTCATAAAGCCCCTATTTATATTGCAGACACTTCTGCATAGTTATAATGTTTTCTGGTTCTCATTACAGGATTTTCTATCAGCTACCTAATGGCGTTTAAAATATTAAACTATTTAAAATGTTGTGACTTGTCATGTGTATTACAAGAATTCTCGATTTTTTATTATTCATCATCATCAACATGCTAAATTATCCGCTCTCTATGCAGAGAATATGGTTTCCACAAACTCCAATCCGCTTAAGTGATCGGCCGCCAGTTCCCGTATGTCTTTTCGAGTAATGTCTGCGTCCCTTACTAGTATTATTTTTTTTTTAATAGTGATCGATAATTTGTTAATCAGCATTGATGATCATTAATTTGTGTGTACTGCATTTCGCGTGCATGCAACTCCAACGCCTCTGAGGCACTTTTTTCTTAATAAAATAAAGCCCCTTTATACGTAAAGTTTACATTTGAACTAGGGGTAAAATGTTAGAAGGACAGTTTATCCTGCACCCTGCCTTTACCCGTCAATTGAAAAGATAAACAAGGGGTTGCTATTTGCAATTTACTTTTACGGTGATGCAGTATGTTGACCTCATAAGAAAGAGTCGCGTCTGTGAGCATTGAACGTTTGTTTTAATTAAAATTTCCATGGCTTTTTTACAAATACATTTGTTAAGTACCTTTACCCTCGGTTACAGAATGACACGAATCATTCTCAATTAAAATTCATTGGTATTAATTACGCAGAGTGCATTGTTAAAGAGTTGGTTTTCATTGATACATGAGTTTGTTTTTCCTCTATGTACAACTGAAAGAGAGACCCCTAGGACTCTATACATAACAACTGTGGGTAGATGATGAGTTCCCAATCCCCTCCTCAGATCATCTTCAGTTTTGATCAAGAAGCACACAGTTCAACCCGCACTGCGCCAATAGGTTCCCTGTAAGCATAGGATTTATAAACAACATTTTGAGTGTGTCTAAATTCTTTCTTACTGAAGATGGGAAGATGCAAGGGTAGTGACCGATCGGGGATGACGAGCATATGCATATTGAAGTTTTTTTTACGATAGGTAAAATGTGTTTAAAAAAAAAAAATTCAATAAAAAATTGTCAGCCTGAGAACGAAAATTTCCTAGTTAGGCAGACTGTACATACATGAATTCTATAGAATCTATTACGTAAATAATTCTAAGATTTAGGACATCTTAATTTGTATTAATAATATTACACAGAGAGCTGCACGAATTCGTCAAGTGAAGTAAATATTGAACGTATTTAGTGATTTCTACCGATAAAAGAAAAATATATGGCGGCCTCCGTAGCGACTCCCAGGATTAAAAAATACTGGCGTACAATTTTACAATAATATGTATATTTTTTTTAACAAAAAATAAACTCACATTAAGCATTAGAAGTTAATAAATAAATGAAAATTCCTTGGAACAAATGATGCTCAATTTTTGCTGAAAAAGCGGCAATATTAAATGCTTCAACAAAGCCACATTGTATTCATTAAATGAGTTTTCAAAAACTTTCTGTAATCCGAAAACCCTTTTTTATGAGACAATGTTGGCTTTAAAGATAAAACTGAATCTGATAATTTCAACCGAAAATTGCCTTTGGTAACCCAAATTAAAACCAACCCTGATACACTTATCTACTTAATGTGTATTTATATATTTTGTATAAAAACCTACACAGGATGTACTCCGATTCTGAATTTTATCCATGATGGTGAAAAAAAAAACATTTTCTTTTATTTAATTTTGAACCTTCATTTCAGTATATATATTATGTAACAGATATAGCATGATCTGATTCAACAATTACTTAAAAGTCGTAATAATTGGCTTGTATGATATAGAAGATGTACGAATGTGGAGGAAGCAAGGGAAGTCTGTCAGGATATAATGGTGTGGCTTTTTATGTTTTCTGCCTACCCCTTCGGAGATTACATTTCACGGATTAGCCTTAAAAAATCTGGAGAGTTGTGCTGGACTGAAAAAAGGCTCAATAGTCTTTAAAACAGTCTTTAAAACAGTCTTTAAAACCGTCTTTAAAACAGTCTTTAAAACCGTCTTTAAAACAGTCTTTAAAACAGTCTAGGGAAAGGGTAAGGCTTTCACTGTATCCCTTCGGGGTGATCCCTTCATTGAGACCCTGACCGTGAATGCTCGGGTGGATGTCTGGGGTTAGTTGGTTTAGGTGATGGAAACAATGTCAATTATAGTACATAAGTCAAGACAGTGGTAGGGGCAATGAAAGCATTTGTTCGCGTACATCACGTTAATTCATCCGTATTTTTATCACGCTGACATTCTTAAAATCGCGGCTTAGAGTTTTGAAAAAATCTGTAGAGTTGTGCTGGACTGAAAAAAGATTCAAGAGTCTTTAAAACAGCTAGGGAAAGGGTGGGGCCTTCATTTCCTTTCGGGGAAATGGCGAGATAGTTAGTTACTTTTTAAATTATAGTGCTTATATTCCTATCCATTTTTAAATTTCATAGATTTATCTTAAAGGCTGAAATTATTATTTCTTTATTGCGTAATTTAAAAAATACGTTATTTTATAAATCTAGGATAGGTGTCTGTTAAATATTTTTTTTCGCACCTTCTTCTATATTGTTTATTATATAATGCGAATTTTGAAGGCACTATCCTGTATTGTCATATTATACACAATAACAGGGTTTTCAAACATTACTACAATATTAAAACTGACAACAAAAGAATTTACACGAAATTTAGGAAACTTTAAAGGGTAACGAGGGTGTTTAATGTTAAAGCATTATATAACATTTATTTCTTATAATGCGACCCCTAATTAAGGATTCGCTGCGTACTTTGTTTGTAATTGTTTTGTAATTTTATTTTGTATTAATAGTAATTTTTAAATTATCTATTTCAGTGCGGATTTTCACATAAAGTATTTAATTTTTTTCATGTAATAAACGTCAAAATTTTACTGCTCTTAGGTTACAAGTGCAGTGCCCTTTGCAACATTGGTTTCGGACAAGGGAATAGTACCTATATTTTGTCGTAATGTTTATTGACAATATGTCAAGGGAGAGTATTTATTTATTTTCTTTACATATACAGAACATTCACAGGTGTGAATGTTCCAGTTACATATAACAAATATATACAGGTGAAAATGATATTTATTACAAAATTATTAAATATTTACAATAAAAAATAGGCTCTATAATTATGCATATTAAAACTAAGAAAAAACAATTATAAAAGTAATAAAAATAAAATATATACATACGTACATAACATATAATACATATAAACAATAATCAATTTCTTTATTTAAGAAATATTTTTACTATATTATTATGTATCTACTAATAATAATTCTAGACATGTAGTTCTAAAACAAGTTGGATTATTTTTAAAAATATCAATTTTATTATACAACCTACACATGCGCAATAAGGGGTTGAAATATGCCATATTATTCTTAGTAAGTTCAACAAAAATGTTCTATGGCGTCTTAATCGCGCATTCGGTACATTAATTTGTAATGAATCCATGCATTTTACAGTATCTAGATCACCATTAACAATTTTGTAGAGGCATAAAAGATCAGACAAACATCTCCTCGTTTTCAGAGGTAAAATATTAAAGTACTCGAGTTGACTCTCATAAGAACGGAAATGGCTACGCAATCCACACTTAAATGATAACAACTTGAGCATTTTTCTCTGAACAGATTCAACAAGGTTATCATATTTATAGAAGTATTTTGAAAATACCAATTATTGCAATGATTTGTCATCCACATTAATACATATATGTATATATTTTTTAAAGAAGGTTTTATTTTCCAAGCTCTAAATAATTATCTTAGAACTAAGAACATTTTACAGTTTGCAGTTTACAGAAAGGCTAACGATGAAGTAGGCAGTTGGTTGTTTCGTTGGTCGCTAAACGTGATTTAGACGAGAGGTCGCTACTTAACGGATTCGTTTAACGGGCTGTTACCGACCGCACCGTGGGATTAGCGGATCCGTTAACCCGTTATTAAAATACGGAGAATTCTTTGAATTTATCGCTTTCCTCCGCTTTTATTATTATAATCGTATCGCGTAAATTTTAAGGGAGTGTATTTAGAGTACGTTATTTATAAGTACGTTATTTCTAACGAGTCAAATTGATAAGATGTTTTTGGAAATTATAAGGAAAGGACATTTTCAAAATATTTTGACTACGTTTAAGTCGACCTTGACATCTTTTTATTTAACTAAAAAATATTGTATTTTTTAGTTAAAGATATTTTTGAGGCCAGCTTTACAAATTTTATGATTTAAAATTTAAATTCCGGATTCATTTCAACAGATACAAAGTTTAAAAAAAATATCACATGTACTTTAAGTAAAGACTCCTTGTTCAATTTTTTTTCCAACTTTACGGATTCAAACAAAAGCATGAACTCTATTCAAAAATTAACTAAAAAAAGACCTTAATTTTTTACATTACGTAAATTCTACGAATTTTTTTTACTAGTTTGTATTTCGTTTTCTGTAAAATTCCTTAAAATAAAATACTATCGTTACTAGCTAACATTGTGTTATGTTTGAAGCTAAATTATGTTTACAATATAACTTTGTGAGGTCAATAACTAACAGATAATTAAAACTAAGTGAAAGTTAAACCACCATAATGCGTGCTTAAGGTTGTGGTAGAAATATTATACATATTACTCCTTGAATATAGGGACTTTCAGAAATAACTTAAACCCTTCAGATATTTCGTATTGGATTAACGTAAACATGTGTAATGTGTTTTGGACTCGTAGCTTAGTAGTAACATATTTGGCTACGGTGTATGAAGTCGTGAGTTGCATCTCCGTAGGGGTTCAACATGAAATTTTAATGTACGTGTTATTTTCATATTAATATTTTATGCGTAATAAACGTGAGACAAAAATCAAATGACACGTCAAAAGTCCAGTAAATGCTCAGAAATTCGTATACCGTAATTGAAAAATTATTTTTCATATCTGTTGCGATAGGTACAAGTTTCCATAGTCAATTTCAGTGTTTTTTTTAAATTTAATCGATTCTGCTGTAATTTTAAGTAAGTAATCGTTTTAGTTTTTTTTGTGTAATTAATTTTCTTATTAATTGTTATTTGTTACTACTAATTGTTACTATTAATACTTTCCATTATCCTTACCCAATGGAGCATAGGGCACTGCATCGGTACACTAAGTGCAGTGTATATTAATCATTTTATTATATGAACGTAAGATGATCATTAATATGCAAATCACATGTAAATAAATAGGTATTCCGTGTTGATCAACTACGAGAATCGAACCCGTGACCTCATGCACATTAGCCAAATGCGCTACCACTGTGCTACGAGGCGGACATAATAACCCGTGTAAATTTATCTTATTTAGTTATTTTAATTTGTAAATTCCCGGTTAGATCAGAGTTGCGTGTGAAAAATACTCAAGAATTTCGTTGAAATAAGAGCTGTTTATTTACCAAATGTGTACGGAAGGTTTTCACGCAAAAATAATTTAACGTAGAAATATCATTGTTGTAGGCTTTCTGGGAAGGCTGCTGTTGGGATGGAAAATATTTGTGTTGTTGGATTGTCGCTTTACAGGTGAGAGAAGGCAGTAAATATTATTTCAGGGGAAAAAATTTCCTAATTTTATTTTATCAGGAAAATTATCGTACTTTCTCACGTTTTTAGGCCTCATTGACTAACAAAAAGGGGTATTTTATTTATTTAAAAAAAAAACATATTTTCATTTATTTAGGAAACATACAGTACCTACTTACAATTAATTACACGTAATGACAGTTAATATAAGTTAATGGACCAGTTAAGTTTTTATTGATTTATTTGTTCTTAAAATAGTATATACCTATTTTTTTACGTATGTCCTAATATAAACACTTATTATTTTGTGCAAATAGCAAAACCTTAAAATTATTTATTTAATATTAATTGAGATATATTTTCTAGATAAGTTTTTCATATTTATAATAAATTATAAAGGGGTTTTATTTGTTACGTTAAGATTAAGCAGAAAATTAATATAAAACTAAGGGCTCGTTATTTAACAATTTCAAGAAAAATGCTGGAGGGGGTAACTATAAGCAAAAGTTATGAAGAGATTTGTGGGGATTTGCGAACACTTTCAGGAGTTTATATAATAAAAGAAAGAGTGGTATATAATAAAAAAAAATGCACACATAGAAACCATTGATTATAAATTTTGTACTGTTTTTAATTTTTATTTTGTTAAAACTTTCGACAAAGGTAAAAATGAGATTCTGTAAATTGTTTGGTCATGTAAAGCAAATGATGAGAGTACCGTTAAATTTTTCAAAAAATGATTTATCGAGGAAGGCCGAGAAAGATATGGCATGATCAAGTAAAACAAGTGCTTGAAAGTGGGCATGTAAGAAGTCGGAATAATCGACGTGCGTGCATGAGGAGATGTATGAATGTGGAGGAAGCAAGAGAAGTGTGCCAGGACAGAGTGGTGTGGCGTTCTATCCTCTCTGCCTACCCCTTCGAGGAAATGGCGTGATGGTTAGTTAGTTAGTTAGTTAGAGATATAAAAGCTGAGAAGAGCTTAAAACAGCATGTCTAGATCAAGTACCTACTCGAAAGTGGTTATGTTAAAAGTTAGATCAATCGTATAATTGGGACGGAAACAAAGAAAAATTTCTGCTGAAATGGGTCAGAGTGCTGTGGCGTTCTATCTTTTCTATCTACCCCTTCAGAGGAATGGCGTGGCAGTTAGTTATTTTGTTTAAAATATGTCTACAAGGTCAATACTTGGTCATGAGTTTTATATTTGAGTTTTACACATTGGTATGTTTAGATGTGCTCAAAAAATAATAATTAATTTTGACGAAATGCCAGTCTACTCGTTTCATCATTTGATCCTTAGAAACCAAGGATCATTCTATTTACTAAGTAATCTAGTTCCATCCCTTTGAAATCGATGATTTCAGCATAACCTTAACAGCTCAGCAGATAATTTATCAATCTGGCTTATGTAAATATTGTAGATGAGAAATTAATTGACTTTAACTATCAGGATACATAAATCAACATTATTAATGAAATGTATGGAGAATGACGAGGATTGAAACTGTTATGGTACAGAATTCTAACGGCACGCATACCTTATTTCGCATGTCTAAAAACTATTAGATTTTATTATAATACTAATCTTTCTGTATACGATCTAACTATAAGTTAAGCAAATCTTATAATATTTCGAACAAGAATTAAAGAATCAAAGTTCGTAGGTTTTCACTGTCTTCAGAATACAGATGATGTGTTTCTGTCATCGAGAGCTTAAAATTATAACTGTTAATTTAAAAAAATCAAATAAGTACTTCGCTTGTAAGTTAATAGCTTGAGAAATGATATTGGAAAATAAAGTTAAAATATTTTTTATTCGAATTAATAAAATAGAAAGTGTTCTATTTTCTATCGCGTTAAGATCCAGACAGATAAAGTAAATTTAACGTTGAAAAATGGGGATAAATCTCCAATAAATCGTGAAGAGGAGAGTTTATCGCTGAAGATTTGAAGATTTATGGCGGAGAAAACTTTAGTAAGGACCAAAGTCCTAGATCCTTTTTAAGGACTGCATCTAAACAATTCAGATTTATGGATTTATTAAAAGACCCAAAAAAACGTGGATAGTGAAATAAAAAAAATGGTCATTTGGACTGGCGTTATGCATATTTAAATTATGCATTGTTATGAATTTTTGTCCTATTTTTTTTATTATTTAACTCTAGTCGTACAGAACGTCAAAAACCTGCTACCTTAATGTTTAGTAAAAATATTAGCTAGTTATGTAACTATCAGACTCACATTAATCACTATGTGAACTCCAGTTTTTATATTTTTAAATTTTACTTATTTATTTATTAACATTTCACATATTTTCGTTTATAGTCACAATAGTTAGTTAGACAGAAAAATGGCAACTCACTCAGTAGCAACTCATGAAAATGTTCTGGTCCCGACTCACTAGATAATCCGTGTCGAGTCAGGGTATTTTCAGTGCAGCATTGTACATTTACAAATTCATAATCAATATATGAGAAACAATTGGCATTGATGAAGTGTGTAAGTAAAGAAGTTAGATAGGCAGGGTGCATAGTTATGCAATCCCTGAGGGGTTGCACCACCTATTGCATTTCACCAGTTAGCTCAGCGGTAGATCACAAAAGACACATTTATAGAAGTAAAGAACTAGACCAATATATATATTAAGCAATGCAGTTTGAACCAACCAGGATTATGGATACCTTAAATGAAAGAATTATGAGATTTTAAGTACAATATTTATTAACAAAAACGACTCTAAATTATTAAAATACAACAACTTAAAACTAGGGAATTGTGTGTAATGTGGTGTAAGTGTGAACGTGTTCGACGATGACCGTAGTAAGGTTCTTCATCCTGATCCGCCGAAGTCTAGTTTCCATCTCGAAGATCTAGCGTCATCAAGGGGTCATCAAGGGGTCAGCATTGACACATTGACACGATCCTCCAGTCAGCGTGGGAAACCGCGTGGCATTCCAGCATGTGGGGACTCCAGAAGAAGTTGTCCAAAACTCCCAGCTTTGAGGTTAGGTGGCCTCACGTTGTATCAAGATCCAAGTAAAATTGCCATTCACGATGATCGTCAATCATCGTGGCAAAGTAAAGTATGTTTGATTGATTGATTGAGAAGAATAAAATAGTAGAGGATAAATAGGGAAAAAGTAAGGAGAAAGTATAGGAGAAAGTATAGGAGAAAGTCTAGGAGAAAGCCCTTTGTAAAAAGAGAGAAATTTACAAAGTTAGTTTACCGCCAAAGTCAATGTGAAGTTATAGATTTACAAGATGATTAAAAAATACTCACGGCCATTGCCGGCTCTCCACAATTTCAAGAGATTTACATCATGCGTGCGTTGTCCACTGGCGTTGAACTCGGAAAGAAATTGAACGATCAAACTTACTCGTTCCTTGACAAATAAGAGTGACGTCAGAGCGTGACGGGACAAAATTTGGGTTGCCATAATAAAAATAATATTTGATTTAAAAAGATTTAAAAAAAAGTTAGTGATGTTATCTGGACTTGTAGGTAAAATTAATTGATTTAGGGGAATTGTACAAAATGTAATTTTTTAGTTCCCTTTTCATTCATCATTTTCAAATACAGATGTTAATTTTTTTCATACCATATCTGCTCCCTATGTGGAGCAAATGGAATCCACAAACTGCCTCCAGGCCAAGCAATCGGCCGCCAGCTCCCGTGTATCCTCCCAAGTCAAGTCCACGTCCCGCAGCTCTGACGCAAACTGCCGACGAATTGTCAACAGTGGACGATCAGGACGCCTTGTAAAATAGGCAAGCATGGTTAAGGCTCTCTGGAGGCACACGTAGTATATGGCCTAGCCAGCCGAAACGCCTAATTATTTTTTAAATGTTTTTTTATGATTTATTGATTCAAAATAGTAGCAAAAAGTTCCATAGTCAAAGTGAAATTAAACAGATAAAAATAATATTTATCAAATATATATTTTGTGTATTATTTACCGAGTAATCTTTAATGACAAATTAAATTACAACATTTCAGAAATATTAATCTGTTTATAAACCACAGTCGGACTATTAATTTAGATCTAGAATTAAATAGGTACTTGCATTTGAAAAGGGTAACGATTCGAGGGATGAAAGTTAAGGGTGGTAGCATCCGAGGATTAAATATCCTTTATTTGCAGAATAAAATGATGAACTGCGACTATTAAAGGGTCTGTGGAAGGTATAGCCTGTGCTAGAACCTTCTTATACAATGTAAGTATACTGTACAATGTACATCCCTTAAGTTAAGCTAAGTTTATAGACTTACTGAGATATCACACCCTATTTCTGCTCTGTAACGAGTCGTAACTCAAATAATATTCATTTAGGGGGCAATTAGGTACATCAAAGAAGGAAATATAAAATACATATTTTAAGTAACCTATCTATGCCCTAACGGCGCGCGGCGGAATAAAGTTGAAAAGTTAAAATTAAAAAATAATAATACTTCATCAGACCTACACCTACCTACCTTACCTAACCTAACCTGACCATCTGCAACCCCACTGGACCCTCTAGGTATCAGGAATGATTATAGACTAATCGGTACAGATTATATGAAGGTAAGATGATCAGTCTTACGCTTCAGAACCAGTCCTAGTTATCAAACATGAAATATAATGATGAAAATCAAGTGTAAAGTAAATAAATAGGTCATAAAATAACACATTATTATTTATTGATAAAAATAATTAATTTTACTTACTGTCAATGTTTTACTTTTTTAATGTGCTTTCATTGATAACTAAGAATAGCCAAAGCTTTGATTTATTTGTCTTTACTAAAGGATATATATCTTGCCTAAGATAACTAGTAACAGAATAAGGGTTTGATTAAGCCCTGTCTTATATTTTATCATCAAACCTACTCTAAAGGAGCCAGGATTATGAGTATTTAAGGTTACCTAAATCCATTTTGTCATGAAACCTTAGAGTAAAACTCATCAGTCCCTTATACTTACAACATAATACAAGAACTGAGATCATCCAAACACAGTATAATGTTGATCTGTTACTTAAAGTTAAGGTAAACTCGATTATACTCGTAAAATATAATGGTTATCTTGGGGATGTTATTAATGTATATAAATTGTTTTTAGAGGTGAATAAATACACTTATATGTATAAGGATCTGACGGAAGACACAAGGGGACAGGCTTTCTAAAATTTAGAGATGAAATAATATTTAACCACCTCAACAAGCCAGGATGACAAACAATAGAGGGGAACAACGTCTCAAGTACCCAGGCTTAAGAAACATTACTTTTGATTTTTGTGTTCTCAATGCGTCCTGCGTGAATGAGTTTTGCATCTTAGCCATTACGCTATGGATGCCGCCATCATCATTTCACATCCGCTCCCTATGTGGAGCACATGGATTCCACAAACCGCCCCCAATCCAAGCGGTTGGCCGCCAGTTTCCGTGCATCCTCCTAAATAATTTACATAGCGGAAGAAGATTTATATTTTACAAAAAATGCAGATTACACAATCAAAAAAGTGGCAATAAAAGTTTCTTTATTAGGAAGAATTAGAAATAAACAAGATCAAAAAACATCCCTTCTAATATACAAGAGTATAATTTTCCCACATATAGACTACTGCTCATTTATATTATACCTTAGTAATGAAGGAGAGCTAACAAAATTACAAATTCTGCAAAACAAAGCAATGCGAATCATATTGAAGTGCAGTAGAAGAACAAACATTAAAAAAAATTAATTAACTCTTGAATATTATGTCAGTAGACCAAAGAATTAAATATAATGTTGCTAATAAAATTAACGAAATTGTTAAAGGGATAATTCCAAGATATTTGCAAAATAAATAAAAAAAACAATGAATTTTAGTATGCAACAAGAGGTTCAAAAAATATAAGATTAGAAAAGAAAAGAAAAACTATGTCACAGAACTGTCTCATGTACAAGGGCATTAAAATGTATGAGGAGATGCCAGATAAATTAAAAAATGAACAAATTTTAAAGTTATTTAGGACTAAATGTAAAAAATATGTGTGTGATAAATATTAGTGTAGATAAGAATAGTTAGGAAAAAAATAAATTAAGTTTAATGTTAAATATATTAGTTTATGTAAAATTACTGAATAAATATAATAATTAAAAGATAATTAAAAATAATAAGGTCCAGGTCTCGTAATTTTGACGCAAACTGACGAAGAACCTGATGCCTCGTAAAATAAGAAAGCATCGTTAAGTCTCTCAGGAGGCATACGTTGTATAAGGCCCAGGCAGCCGAAACGTCTACGCCGGATGACAATAGGTACCAAGAGTTGCTGCGTCCATTGCTTCACCCCTGTGTTCCTAGAAAAGTCAAAACACTTTAACACCTAACATTCTTAAACACCTCAACTCAGACAACACAGAAGTCTACTAGATTTCTGCCAAATGCTTAACAATCTTCTCAACAGATATTAGCAGAGAGAAAAAATATTGAAAATTGTCGTAAAACAAACTCAAATGTGAAATGTTCTGTACAAATTCAATATAAATACAACTTTTCTAAATTTGTCATACGTGGTTATCAGAGATGATGGGCAGAATGGGGAATGTTGTAAGACATCAAGTGGCCATTTAACCCAGCCAATGACAGGTCATAAGCCCTGTAAGAGCCTAGATAATCCACATTCGTTTCCAGAGTTTCTCTGTCTCGGTTGGGATATCAATAATATCTGATAAAAATATGTTTTATTTAAGTGTAAATTATCTTAGGTTTGACCCCACTCTGACAGAGTTTTTTGTTTTTTTGTCCGTCATAATTACTTATAAAAGGTTAGGATTTTAAATACAAACACTGTTTCTTAATCATGCCTTTTCCTGAAATCTCATTTCAACAACTGATTAAGAATTTCATTACTTCACTCACAATAGTAACACCTGTTAAATTTATAACAAACCTTAAGGCTGTATTACCAAATACGTTGCGTTAGTGACACATGAGATTGATTTCTTAGTAAACAACAGTACCTACCAACATAATATCAACAACCTAAAGCCTTAATGGGTCCGTATCGTTTGATGTTAGATTCATGATTTTAATTACTAGATTTAATTGAATCTATGAATCTCTATTCTCGTATACATCTGACATTCATTGCTTCAGTAACTCTATTGAAATCTCGGTATAATTTGTTAATCAAATTGAAAGTTCTGTTGCTATTGAATTCGTAGCTGATTTTTATTGGATTCACAGGTGTGAATCATATTAATTTGTACAACATTTTGGGCGTGTTCAAATACTTGTACACAAATCTTGATTTTATCCAAAGACGGGAGTAGTTATATATTTCATTTTTTATATCCCTACAGAGATGAGGTAGAATTTTTTCAAATTCAGGAATATGGATATTTGTGCGTTTACAGGGCTTATGACCTGTCATTGGCTGGGTTAAGTGGCCACTTTATGTAGGTACTACAACATTCTCCATTTCGCTTATTAGCGAATATCACACCAGGTAACATTTTTGATTTTGTATATATGTTACGAATCGAGAATCATCCACCAGCGAGTTGAAAGCTCCATCTATGCATTATTCGCTAATAAGCGGATAATAAATACTAAATAAGTGGGTGGTGGCCCAGTGGGTAGCGTCGCGGTCTCTGAGTCCAGAGATCGTCGCGTCGGTTCGAATCCCCACTTTGACACGACTCGATTCCTATTTTCAAGCACAAGCCGAAAATAGTATTTACAAATGGAAATATGTGCAAATATCATAAGATTGCATAAAAAAAAAATATTTAAAAAAAAAAGTAGTCTATTCAAAGTTATCATCCCTTTCGAAATTTTTCTATAAATTCACTTCGAAATTTCGACTGTAACCGAAAACAATACACGGAACATGTATGCAACACTTACAACAGATTATCACAAATCTCAACACATTGTGATGAATAGTCTTAGTAACTGACGAATGGGCGCATTAATTGCACGGTTAGATATGCAATAGGAATTATTAATGCATTGCCCGACGTATGCACGCCTGAATATATTGTGTGCAGGCCCTAACATGCTTCGCTGGTCGCATAATGCACGGATCTGTTTATCTGTTTACCAAACCTTATGCGGTTCAAGAATACCATGGATGGTAAACTAGATTTTCATTACAACATTTTGGGTGTGTTCAAATACTTTAATATATAAACACAAATCTGGATTTATCCCATACGGAAAAGGTATATATTTACAGCCAATGACAGGTCATAAGCCCTTTATTTTAATTTTATTTTGTTACGGAACAATAACCGACAAAAGGATACTAAATATAATACAAAAAAAAAGATAAAAATACACCTAGCTAGACCAATTGCCCTTTAAATATTTTCACATCGTGCTTAATCGAATGACCAAAACATAATGTTTATGAAAATGTGACATACACACAATACTTAAGTAAATATAACACACATATAAAAGCAAAAGTGATCACAAATATATCAAGGACCACCTTTCTCTGAACCCACCTACGGAGCTTCCGAAGATGTCCCATCTGTACCTTCAGTGCTGTCCCTGTGTATTACTTGTACTCTCTGGCACATACGAGAGAGAAGATTGTAATACCTGTATTGGAGGAAAAGCGCTCAACTCTGAAAATATCTGGATTACGCAGTCGATAAACGCTGTAAACGCTTGAATATCCATATTCCCGAATTTGAGAAAAACTCTACTCCATCTCTGTAGAGATATAAAATAATGAAATAGATTTTCATTGATCGTTTACCCATGTTGCCTGTTTTAGGCATCGGATTTCACCGCTGAAAATCCGTTGGCAGTTAACGCAAGAGTTACGGCTCGTAATCTTGAAAGTGAGAGATGAATGAAAACTGATGGCTAATAACTTGGAGGTAGTCTTTGTAATCGTTGAGTTAACGGAACTGAAATGCATGGGAATTTTTTTCAATTTCGTGGCGGAAATAATACGTCACGCGAGCGTCGCGAGACGGCGCAAATCGACCGACCTCCGCCGATCGCTGGCGAGCTACCACGAGAATCATTTTAGCCATCATCGTGACTTCACGTTACTTTTGCACAAATTTCTTACCGCCAAATTGCATTCTAATCTAAATTCATTTTGTACATTTCTATATTCATAATCCATGTCAATTTTAGTTTTAATAGTTAAGTTTTCATTTGCATTAACTTCTGTGTAATAAATATGCACTAAAACTGTAAGTGCTGTTTCATTATATCTGAGCACCCAACATCCACTAAAACACAATATTTCATATTTGCTATCTATGCGGAGCATTTTGATTTCACTCTCTGCCTCCAAGCCAAGCTATCGGTTGCTACTTTACGTCCTGCTACTCTGACGCTAATTGTAAGAATGGTTAAGGCTCTCGGAAGGCATTCGTAGTATATTACATGTCCTAGCCAGCCAAAACGCCATTACCGAATAGCAGTTGATACCATGGGTAACTGCGTTCATTGCCTCGCCTTTGTATACCTTACAAAATCAAAGTCAATTTCATACACTTATGTACATACAACAAAAATAATATTACTAGTCTTTTATGTTCCACTAATTGAACCTCTTTTGGTACCGAACAATTTTGCTATCCTCGGTTTATTTAAAGGCACTCTGTACCCTCGATTTATTTACCCATCTTTATTTTTCTATCATCCAAAAATACGGTACTTAAAATTCTACATTTACAAACGCAGATGAAATGTCTATTGAGGAAGAGTTTATACTTTTAATTATTTCTGATGGGTAGCATTACCAAAATTAAACAATTTGAGCAATGACGAAAGTTTAAAATATTGAAGGGCACTTTTCCAGAAAGTTTCCTGAAGGAAGAGAGACATTTGGATTGAAATAATGTCTTTGATCTCGTCTGAACACGTTCCAGAATCCGTACGATTTCTCTATCTGAACGTACTGCGATTAACCCTCAAAAGGATGACTGGGGTACTTGTTACTTGTAAAATAAATTTAGTTGGGTGAGTATTTGGTTGCTTATTTAATCTTATTTTATTATTATCATTTCTCACATATAATTTCCCGTCACAGAAATATCACGTACAGAAAAAAGGATTTTTGGAAATCAATCTTTATTGGTGTAGATAAAGCTCATCCTGCTTGCTTAACTATCTTCTCAACAGATGTCACCAGTGAGAAAGTCACTTGTAATGTGATATTACGAACGCGAGTTTAATATACTAGTATCTTTTAAAATTTATCATATATGGATATCAGATGAATGGGGAATGTTGTAATACATCAAGTGGCCACTTAACCCAGCCAATGACAGGTCATAAGCCCTGTAAATGCCTAGATAATCCACATTCGTTTTCAGAGTTTCTCTGTTTCTGTTGGGATATCAATAACATCTGATATTAGCCCATCATGGGTATAATCCAGTAATTTGTTTACAAGTATTTGTACACATTCAAAATGTTGATAAAATTCACACCTTTAAATAATAATAATAATGATAAGTAGGAGTTTATGTAGCAGTTAATACAACTATCCAAATAAACATAATGTTTTTCCCCTAGGGGTGGGCAGAGTGGATAGAACGCCACACCACTCTGTCCTGGCATAATTCACATTAATACACCTCATGCACGCACACCGATTAATGCGACTTTTCGCATCTCCAATGTTTAAAATTTTATTTTGAGAAAAAAAAAGCTATAATAAATTAATATAAACACAGTAATTTTAAACATTTTGAGCCATTTATGGTTTTCTACTTATTGTCTGAATTCAAGATTACCCACTTATTTGACTTATTCATGCCATGTCTTGCTCGGTCTTCCTCGATTTCTACACCCAAGCGCACTTGCATCATAACTTCTTTTATCCATTCTTCCATCACTCATTCGCTCCACGTGACCATACCAAATTAATAAATACCAAATAAATTGTACCCCTTGCTAATTTTTCTATTTTTATTTTTTTACCACGCGCCTTTAGGGTTAACCTAGTATTCCAGATGAACCTTTTAGTTGAACGGTTTCTAGGTAGAGCGGTTCCGTAATACCCCGTCCGCGCGTCTGAGCGAGCCCGTTACTGGGTTTAATAAGTTTTCTCGGTAAACACGACGTAAAATAAAACTCCCGGGTTACGATAACCTGACGAAAAACACTTCATTAATTAGCGTCACGACGCTGACGCGACGTCTTAATCAAATTGAAATTTAATTGAATTTAATATTTTTTTTATTCGCAATTAAGGTTATAAGTAAACTTTAAAATGCTGTATTTAAAATATCCTGATATTTAGTTACATTTAATGTAACAACGGAAATTAACCAAAAACGACTGAAAACGGTGGAAAATTATTAAAATTGATTTTCAAATAAAATATCTTGGAATACAATAGGATTTAACATTTACAAACATAAACGATAGGAAATAATATCCTCCTTAATTTTGTTCAACTCGCGATACGAAGGATTCGGGTTCAATACTCAGTGAAAACTTAGAAATAGTTTTTCTCAATCCTGGGCGATTTCGATATTTTTTTCAGGCCTCTTGGCGTGTTAAAAAGTTTAAAAAAACATTCAAAATTAAAAATATATTGTTATTAATAAATCCTCAAAACAGTTAATAAAAAATACTTACACATTCGGTATTTTAAAAATAATACTTTTATACTTCCCAGGGTTGTTTTATTAAATTGTATAACTTGTATTTTGTGTTCTAAATCTGAATATCTTCTCGGCCCTATTCAAAACGGATGATAAAAAAACACAGATAAAACTATAATAATTTTTTCTCCCATACTCCCATCTTTTTTTAACAAACCAAACTTTTTTTAATAACTCTAAATTCGTCATTACTTTATAAATTAAAGTATGTTTTCATGCAATCAACTTCATAACAAAATAAGTTACATCAGTATATGTGACTGACATAAGAGAATGTTATTAATCAAAAACAATGCGTTGTCTTCGTCGAAACTTGCGTTTTACATGGAAAATTATAATTAAGGAATCAAATAAAGCTTCTGACACTTTGATGATACGATTATAATTCCATCAAAGTGTCTTAAGCTTCGAGAATAAGTTAAATTAAGCAATTTTATTACAGAACCTGAGCAGAAGCCTTAATACAAGCTAAAATTTCCATGTCAATTATGGAATTCAGATTTCAGCTGAAAAAGTCTGAAACATATTTGAAAACAATTGAGGAGGCTGAAAACATTTCACAATGGGTATTATCCGATTTCTTTAGTAAGGCAGTATAACTTTCAAGGGCTAAGAACACAAGAAAACCATCCCCAAATTTAAAGGGAGGTTCCTCCTTTATGCGAAGTACACATCTCGTTGAGCAACCGAATTATGACATACTCAGAAGGGCCGTTCAAGTTGCAGGTAAGAAAAATATACATTTAATTTATTACTTTTCAGTTTGGATTTATTTATTGAAAATTTTAAAAGAATATTCACTGGTTAGTATTAAAATCATTTTGAATTGATATCTTCTGAAATCTGTAACATTTTAATAAAAAAAGTAGAATTAAAAAATTACTGACTCATCTAATCAACAAAAAATTCGACGCATTTGACACACCTTTCTTCGTCTAATTATAATAAACATTGCAGAAAGTTTGACAGACAAGTATTTGTGTTTTTTTAAATAATTATATTCTAATGTATTTTCATGAAATTTTCATCTCTCAGGGGTTATTATTAATCTATTAGTGATAAATTACACTTTTCTATAAAAAATATTATTTATTATTTTATTAATTATTATAGAAATTATTATAGTCGATAGCGACTGGATTCAAAACATTGTTTGAATCAAATAATAATATGAAACCTTTGATAAAAAAACCTTTTTTTTTAAATTAATCCAGTTAGGAAAATTGATCAAAGCAATAGTTATAAAAAAAATATTTTAATTTTTGCAATTTTTCTCAATATTTCTTTTTATCTTGATTGTCCCCAAGTCATCCGCGCATTTCTTCACGCTTCGGGAAATCAGTGGGGAAAAATGAAATTTTACAGCCTTCACCCCAACCCCATGACACAACACACAGCCTCCATTGTCATGTCCCATGCTACAGCCATTGTGCCGCCTTACGGGGCCCATTGTCAACTGCCAGCCGAGAGTTGAAAATTAACTTTAATTTTCACTGACACTTATTCTTCAGCGATTGGGGTAGAAACAGAAGACTATTTTAGTCACTAGAGATGAGACACGTTGTGGACAAGGTAAATTTTTAACTTTTTAGCTTGTTTTTTTCCATAAAAATATATAAAGATTGCTTATTTTTAAATGGTGACATCTTAAATAGGAAACTTCAAAAGGACATCGTAATTGGGTTCTTTCCGATTTTTTATTTTTTTATTTCAAAAAAATGATTGAAAAATATCAATATCAAGGGAATTTTTTATTTTTACGATGTCATTTGAATATTTTAGCGCGGTTTGAAACAGCGCTTTTTCAAATCGCTCGCAAAATCCTCCATTTAGCGCGCATGCAGTGTGACGTCACATCAATATAGGCGCTCACTACGGAATGAATTTCACGCCTTCCACGGTAGACGGGTATGACGTCATTAGCCAATAACGGGCGTTAAAAGTCACTCGTAATTTCGTGTTTTTAAAACATAAATTTATAAATGAAAACAAAATTTTTGATCATCGTTTTGATATCGTTGGAATTGTAAAAATATACTTTAAATATTTATAGCGTTTTCAAGGATATTCATGTTATCTGGAAGAACCCTATTTAGTGCTTGTAAAACCGAAATTTGGTATTTATTAATACACACCGTGTAACGTGTAACGTTGTTTGCCTCGTAGCATAGTGGTAGCGTATTTGGCTACCGTGCATGAGGTCGCGGGTTCGATTCCCGTTGGAGATCAACGTGATATATTTATTTACGTGTGATTTACATATTAATATTTCATGTGTGATACCTTGGACTGGTACTGAAGCGTATGACTGATCATTTTAACCTTCATGTAATAAAATGATCAAGAATCACTGCACTTGGCATACCGATGCAGTGCCCTATGCACCATTAGGTGCAAATAAGGGAGAGTAGTAGTGCAACAAAACTCGATGTACAAGCGGGAAACCAGTGAATCTACATCATAAGCCCTATGGGCGTAAAAACAATAAAAGAAATAATAAATATTTGGAGACGATTTAATAAAGTAAATTTGTTTTGTTAATATTCAAACCATTACTTTGTGGTCCAACATTTTAATATTATGTTTACTTTTTTTTACATTTATTATTTTATTTTTTTTCCTTTTTTTTACTTTATTTTATTTGATTATTTTTTTTTACTTTATTTACTATTTTTTTTTAATTTTATTTTTTTATTTTTTTTTTAATTTTTTTTTTTACAATTTACAACACAACAATAAATTTACAAAAATATATTATCTACTATGGTGAAGGTGTGTAGTGGTATTTGCATGTTGGTGTAGTTTTGTTGTCCTGACGAAGAGACGGGTTACGTCTCGAAACCGGTAGACAGAAAAGTCAGTGAGTGGCTTTATACAAATAATAACTTTTTTTTAAAAAATTATTTGACCTATGTTTGAAATTTTGTTTGTTTTTAAACTATCAATATAATTTTCACTTTATTTCGACCAGACAAAAATTAAGACGTTATTTTCTTGAAACGTCCCATCTCTACTAGTTAGCATCCCGGCAACATTACTTCAAGCGTTTGCATTTCAAGTGCTGTAGGAAATTATGTTTGTAGCGCAAATATTTGGTGAGAATGATTCTCAGAAGTTAGGGGCGGGGAGAACTAGAACGTAATAACTACTACCCCCCGAATCAGTTCCTCGTCAAGGAATTTGCATCCAATTTAGCTTTTTTACAGAGTCATGAAAATTAAGATAAAATACAGTGTGACACTGTCGTGTAAAATTTTTATTTCAATTTTACTTGATGAAGTTCCATGTAGGTATTTTTTTAATCATGTACAATACATGACATGACGGATGACA
Source organism: Micrasema minimum (assembly GCA_022494985.1). Taxonomy (NCBI): domain Eukaryota; kingdom Metazoa; phylum Arthropoda; class Insecta; order Trichoptera; family Brachycentridae; genus Micrasema; species Micrasema minimum. The sequence continues at coordinate 24,258 of JAGVSP010002454.1, read as the reverse complement.
GATGGACTAAACGCGTTCTGGTGTGGAGACCCGAGGAACCAGAGGCCTCAAGGACGTCCACCGATGAGATGGGTGGACGACATCAGGAAGTCTGCTGGAAGACAGTGGATGGGGACGGCGCAGGATCGGGAGACGGTAGGGGCAGGCCTATGTCCAGCAGTGGACCCTCAACGGGCTGAGATGATGATGATGATGATGATACAATACATAACCACTATACATGCCAATATTCCGAAATACCAAGCAAGGCTTATAACGGGGGTATAAAAATAGTATCACATCTCACAACACCTCTGTCTGAACACTGGCTTAAATGTCCAGAGAGAACTGTCTGAACACCGGCTTTAATGTCCAGAGAGAACTGTCTGAACACTGGCTTAAATGTCCAGAGAGAACTGTCTGAACACTGGCTTAAATGTCCAGAGAAAACTGTCTGAACACTGGCTTAAATGTCCAAAGAGAACTGTCTGAACACTGGCTTAAATGTCCAGAGAGAATTCAGTTTAAGCTCTGCTGGACTGTATTTAATTCGGCACATAAGATGGCCCCTACATATCTATCAGACCTTTGCATTGAAGAGAACAAAAAATCGTTTATGGTCAACTCTGAGATCCGCACTCGATTCAGCCAGAGGAAGACTTTGCGAACCCCGCAAAGTCCAAACACCAAGTTTGGCAATCGAGCTTTTGCAGCGGCTGGACCTCTGCCTGGAATCGACTGCCTTCACACTTACGCACCATTCAGAGTCCTAGCTAATTTCGGTCTCAATTTAAAAACGCATCTTTTTAAAATCTCAATTCCCAGAATTTTATCTACCTCCTTCAAATATGTAGATATGTAGCCTCATCTCTATAAAAAATACTATTTTAAAACTCGAGAATGAGGATATCGAAGAGCTAACGTGGATGATTATTACCTGTCTTAAAACAGGTGTGTCACTTATTCCATTTTTTTAGTTCATGTATTTGCAAATATGCGATTGCCAAGGCATTTGTGATTCATCTTTTACTTCTAATTATTTTCTGCCAGGAACACTAAAAGCTGTGTCAGCTCGTGTAGGCTTCGTTATTATTGCCAACACTCAAATACGACGTTTTAAAATATCACAAATTTCCTTGTCTACCAGGCCAAGTAAAAATAAATATGAAAATTATAACATCATTCAAAATTTTGAGAATTAGGACGTTTTTTTAATGTAGCAGAATCCATTACATACATGGGAATTCACTATATTGTATGTTTATTGATAAATTTCCTATATTTAATTCAAGTCAATACATTATAAAAATCATCATCACTTTGTATTTTCACCGAATTTCTTTATTTTAGTATTAAAAAACCTTTGGCTAATATTTGATAGTTTGACACATCAGGTGATTTAAGTTTAGTTTCTTTAAAAAAATAAAATACGTTATCATCATTAAATTAAACAACTTATGTTTTAAACTACTTTTTTTTTTTTGTTTATTTCATAATTATGGAAAACTACAAAGTGAGTGCTACAAACATTGAGTTAATACTTTATCATTCTTTAGTCCATGTTTCAAAAGAACGATTACCAAAATATTATTACATGGAATATGTGAAAAAAATTATTACAAAAAAAAAAACTTGTACACCTGAAGATAATAGGTCAGACTATAAAATGTAGTCGTGTATAAAAAGAATCAAGCAAACTCGTATGATGGAAACTACAACGTGTTTCGATTCTTAAAATTAATTAGTGTGGGACTTTAAACCTAGAAGTTGTAATCTAAACTCGCTATTTTACCACTAGACACAACAAGATTTCGCCGAAGTTTTCTATTAAACGAATATTTTAACAACAGTTATAGTCGCCCTCTAGAAAAATACGCGTGAAGTTTATTTACTACCAAAACACTGGTGAATTCCAAATAATGACAGTTTCATAGCTTCAGGAAATTCCTGAAAAATGTCATCCAAGTCTTCCTAGCGGTAATTACAGCCTTTGTGAAATGTCCAAAGCGCTTTCCTCCCTCCCATGAACTCGAACTACAATTTGAACGTTTCAGAACAAAACAAAAGCGCAACGGTTTCAGGAAAGCTTTTGTCCGAGCTTTATTGAAGTGTGAGTTTCTATACATTTCACTGCACTTCAGCTAAATTACTTAAACATTCTCTGAAAAATTACATTACAGAAAAAATGAGAACATCCTGTTTTTTAATTCATTAAATTATTTTGAAGGTACTTTTGTTTGACTAAATATTAAGTGTAACCTCTTTCATCATATTTTTATTTTATTTTTATTCGGGATACAAACAGATGTACAGGTAAAACATAATCCAATTATATGTATCCACAGGTAGTTTTAAACAGTTAAAAGAATCTACTTAAAATGTAAATAAATATTTGTCATCTTAAGTCTGTAAGTAAGTTTTTAAGTTCCTTTAAATATTTGTTATATGGGGTATTAAACATATCTAAGCTATTAAATTTATCATCTAACGCCTTACAAATTCGAGGAATCGTAGAATTATTTCTGTGGTTTGTTTTAACTTTAGGTATATGAAAAAGTTTAGGCAGTCTAGTTGGTCTGGAAGGGACACGGAAAGAGAGTAGATTAATTCATTCTGGTGACTCAAATTATTATTCATCTGTGTCATTACCCATAATTATTGTAATAGACTTAAGAACAATTGTTGTATCTGATAATTATAAAATTTTAAGATATATATTTCCTACTGAAATCAGTTTACTTTATTCCAAAAAAAAAATTTATTAAGTTCTACATAATTACATATTTTACAATACGCTAATTTGCTGAAACTATTATTGTCCTAACATTAAACATTTTTAAAGGTAATTCTTTTTACATATTTTACCTCAACTATAATAATAAAAATACGTATTTTACCACGAATAGGTACTATTAAATCATCACCAATTATTTTTATTTCATTTTTAATAAATATGTTTGGATCCGCCACGATGAGAACTCTCTGGTAACTTCGTCCGAACGAGGATCGGAAAATGGAAGAAGGACTTACCAGAGCTGGACTCAACAAGGGCGGGAAATGATGAATGAAGGACCACCAGGAAGGGCGAAGTATCCTGGAATACTCTGGAAACACCACGTCGAACTGACGCGGCGGGACACAAACCGAGGGGCACAGCACACTATTACTCACTTTCACCGAGGGGGGTTTCGGGAATTGGTTTCTGGAAGCTTGGAGATGGAGCGAGTATGACAAGGGGATTTTGATGAAAATGAACGAGGGAAGAACAGGTTTTGGATTTAACAAGAAGAACGGATGATGACGAGTTCGAGGTAATGTTGCTGCGCTGAGCGGGTTTTCGAGACTGAAATGGAGTTGGAAAACGGGTGACAAATCGGAAGGGAATTGGTGAAGGTAGGGAATAAATTTTGGAAGGAATTCGAACTACCTATTACCAGAGAGTATCAATAATGGCCAAACCAATGGTGATTTTTTAAACTGTTAAGCACACTTAAGATATTATTTATTGTATTAAATAATTTATAACCATTACCTACTGTCTTATTAAAATAGTAAGTGATTATTCTTATCTAATCAAAAAAACATATCGTGTTTTTTAATTGTTTACTCAGCTCAAAAAACATGCGTATTTGCATTATTTGAGTTATAAAAAGGGTTATCGAATGGGTCGAGAGCTTTAAATAGCTGGGAGCGTACATGAGAAAACGAAAGAGTTCTGAAAGAACTGGGAGTTCGGCTTAGAGTAGCGGGCGCCGCGTTCAACAGTATGATAGCTATCTAGAGATCAAATGTCTACTCGGTTAAAACAAAATGCCACCTTTATAACGCCTGCATCACACTTGTTCTTTCTATGGTTGCGAATCATGGCATTTAACCAGGGCCCGATACAGTAGACTTCTGAGTTTTGAGAATAGGTGTCTTAGAAGAATATTAGGTGTGCGGTGGTTTGACTTTGTAAGGGACACAGCAGTGAGGCAACGGACACAGCAATCCTTGGTATCTACTGTCATCCGGCGAAGGCGTTTCGGCTGGCTAGGCCATATACTAAGTATGACTCCCGAGAACCTTAACCATTGCTTACAAGGCTTTAAGTTCTCGGCGTCCTGGTCGTCCACTGTTGACAATTCGTCAGCAGTTTGCGTCAGAGCTGCGGGACGTGGACCGATTGCTTGCCCAGGAGGCAGATTGTAGAATCCATATGCTCTCTGAGTTATGAAAAAGTTGTTATGTTCTTAATTGAATAATAAATGTTTAATGCCTAATTTATGCTTTTACATAGATGTCATAAATCCTAACAAAATTTAATGACATTTAATTTATTACTTAATTAAGATAATGGATACATATTAAAATCCCGTTTATCTACTCGTGTTTTGATAAATTCCGAAATGCGCAAACATTCCCAGGTCGTGAAAATGTGCCTCGCAACTTCCGGTCTCCGGATGCAGACCGGAAGTCAGCTTGGGCGGGAGGATATATCAGCCGGAAGTACCGTGATAGGACATAAATCATCACTGATGCATCTCTAGTTTTGCAGTGCTAACCAAACTTCTTTTAATACAGTAGTAAGTACTACTTTTCCATATCCGCACCCAATGGTGCTTAGGGCACTGCATCGGTACACCAAGTGCAAACTGATCAGTCATACGCTTCAGTACCATTCCAAGGTATCACACATGAAATATTAATATGAAAATCGCATATAGTGGTAGATACGTTGGTGGGCCGTGTCGGTTCGACTACCCATCAGCGTACGTCACTAATTGATACAGATTTATCTCGTGTCTCACGCTCCGCAAGGATCACCTCGTAAGAATGATTCTCACTTCTTGGTCACAGATGATAAATCTCTATACTAAAGAGGATGTAAGATGCACAGAAAAAAATAAGAGGTACTTACAGTTTTTGAACATTTTATTGGCACTAAAACTTATCTCAATTATAACTCAATTACGATGCAAGATGCTTAAAATTAACAAGAAAATCTATGTTATAAAAATTCGTGAAAATGGATGGAATAAATCGGCAAACTCTCCGAGCAAGAAGTGCGTGCAATCGGAAACGTAGTTAAGGGGTTTTTCGATGCTCGTTCGGTCTTGTACCGACTTTTCGGCTCCTAGTTCGGCTCCTGTCGGCTTTTGTCGGAGTGCGACGTATGACGGTATCGCTAAACACCTAAATACCTAAATAAATATTTAGTGTTTGCCTCCTACGGAAATCGAACCCGCGACCTCATTCACGGTGGCTAAATGCGCTACCACTGTGCTACGAGGCGGAGGTTGCACTGGTACTGAAGCATATGACTGATCATCTTACCTTAATTTACTAAAATGATCAATATACACCGCGCTTGGAGTATCGATGCAGTGCCCTATGCACCATGGATGTGGATAAGGGAAAGTAGTAGTGGTAGTAATATATTTTTAATCCCCTTTTTTCATATTTACCACATCATTATCATCTTTATTCTATATCTGAGCATTCCATCCAAAATGGGATAGTCGATGGACTGTCCATCCAGTTATTCCCGACATTCCCTTGTGCCTCGTCTTACCAATTCAAGTATGAATTTTCCACACACAACAAAAATCTTTAAATGTTTTTTTTTTAAACTATTTTCTTTTTTTTTGTTTTTTAAAAACTTTATACCTACCGATATACATTTCCAGAAAATTCTAATAATTTTTCAAGCAGTATAAGCGGATCACATTTACACACCGCATATCTTTATTTATCTTGAGATAAGCCTTTAACCCTCCACCCCTGGGACGACACCGAAAAGGAATATTTACGTCAATAGCCTTTGGGAAAATATGGACCTGCGTCAGCCGAGATCCAACCCTGATTTTCAAATCTGCCCTTAAAATCGCCTCCATTTTACTTAAGAGAGAGATTGTGTGAAATTGGAAGCAAAGCTATTTAGAACATTTTTCCAATTTTTTTACCCAACTTTGTTCGGAAAACGAGTCAAAAAAATGCCTTTCGTATGTCATTTAAATTTTTACACTCTGAAAATTACCTAAGCATTTGGGGCCTATTTAATTTTAATAACTTTTTTTTTATCCGTAATTAATGGTGCATAAGTCACTCTATTGGTACACCAATAAAATTTATTTTTATGGCTGCATTCTATTTTATAAACAACATTTTGAGTGTGTCCAAATAATTACAATTTGACATCTCAACAGAGACGAGAAATTTGGAAGGAAATATAGATATCTAGGCGTTTACAGGGCTTATGACCTGTCATTGGCTGGGTTAAGTGAACACTTGATGTATTACAACATTCCCCATTTCACCTAGTATTTGATATCCATATCTGCCAATATACAGTAAAATGGTGCGACCCTTCACATGTGAACACTCTCTGTCATCCATTGAGAAAATTGCCAAGCATTTTAGCAGAAACCTTTATGTTCGCCTACTAGGAAACGCCTGAAGATGAATCTTCAATTTGTTATTGCATTCTATTTTCTTTGTTCATCTTTTCCCTACCGACTTCTAAACAACTAGCACTGGTTCCTATAATATATTTAATGCATCTGAGATACTCAGTATTAAATACTCTTAGGCGCTAGTTCAAGATGAGAAAAACGCAAGAGAGAAGAAAAATACTTGCCCTGCAATTTAAATTGTTCAAGAATTAATTAATGCTAAGTACTCTTCAGCGCTAGTTCAAGATGAGAAAAACGCAAGAGAGAAGAAAAATACTTGCCCTGTAATTTAAATTGTTCAAGAATTAATTAATGCTAAGTTCTCTTCAGCGCTAGTTCAAGATGAGAAAAACGCAAGAGAGAAGAAAAATACTTGCCCTGTAATTTAAATTGTTCAAGAATTAAATAATGCTAAGTACTCTTCAGCGCTAGTTCAAGATAAGAAAAAACGCAAGAGAGAAGAAAAATACTTGCCCTGTAATTTAAATTGTTCAAGAATTAAATAATGCTAAAGTACTCTTCAGCGCTAGTTCAAGATAAAAAAAAACGCAAGAGAGAAGAAAAATACTTGCCCTGTAATTTAAATTGTTCAAGAATTAAATAATGCTAAGTACTCTTCAGCGCTAGTTCAAGATAAAAAAAAACGCAAGAGAGAAGAAAAAATACTTGCCCTGTAATTTAAATTGTTCAAGAATTAAATAATGCTAAGTACTCTTCAGCGCTAGTTCAAGATGAGAAAAACGCAAGAGAGAAGAAAAATACTTGCCCTGTAATTTAAATTGTTCAAGAATTAATTAATGCTAAGTACTCTTCAGCGCTAGTTCAAGATAAAAAAAACGCAAGAGAGAAGAAAAATACTTGCCCTGTAATTTAAATTGTTCAAGAATTAAATAATGCTAAGTACTCTTCAGCGCTAGTTCAAGATGAGAAAAACGCAAGAGAGAAGAAAAATACTTGCCCTGCAATTTAAATTGTTCAAGAATTAAATACTAGCATTGTTATAAATGACATATCTCAGAATATTTGGAGGCATGCACATTGCACATTATTGCTGGCAGACCACGCTAACAATGCGAAACCTGTCAGATATGTTCACCGCACAACTTGCAATGTAAGCTTTCTAAACAGTCACCATACAAATGTCCATAGTACACACGTATCTACTGCATTACTGGACGTCCTAACTGTGGTATGAACGGAAAGCGGTTTAGCGATGCACCTGATCACAAACGCGAAATTTTGTGATCCAAAAAGGGATTTATTGCGATATTTTAAGACGCTTAAGTTTTTGATGGCCTTACTGTTAGAAAAATCTGTTTACTAACTAACTAACTAACTAACCATCACGCCATTTCCCCGAAGGGGTAGGCAGAGAGGATAGAACGCCACACCACTCTGTCCTGGCACACTTTTCTTGCTTCCTCCACATTCATACATCTTCTCATGCACGCACGTCGATTATTCCGACTTCTTACATGCCCACTTTCAAGCAATTGTTTTACTCGATCATGCCATGTCATTCTCGGCCTACCTCGATTTCTACATCCAGGCACAGTCGCAACATATATTTTTTTAGCCGTTCTTTCATCATCCATTCGCTCTACATGACCGAACCATCGTAAAAGACCTTTCTTTATTTTGTCGATAATGCTTATCTCAGCCTTGCACTCTGCTCTAATTTCGACATTTTTACACCTATCATACCACACATATTCTTACCACACATTCGCCTGAGAGATCGCATTTCAACTGCTAATTACACGTATCCATTGCGTTATTTGAACAGGCGTGATGCAGGCGTTAAAACAACGGCATTTTGTTTTTACCGAGAAAAAACATTCGATCTCCAGAGAGCTTTCATACTTATGAATGCCAATCCAAGCCGCACTCCCAGCTTTTTTGGAAAGCTTCCATTTTCCGTCATGTACGCTCCCATGTATTTGAAGATCTCAACGTATTACGTATTTTACAAGGCATCAGGACGTCTTCTGCTAATAATTTGTCGGCGTTTAGCGTCAGGACTGCGGGAAGTTGACCTGACTTGGGAGGATCCACGGGAACTGGCGGCCGATCGCTTGTCTTGGAGGCTGTTTGTAGATTCCATATGCTTCACGCCTAAATGAAATGATGATGATGATGACTGCATAATTTGACGTCATAATGACTACGTATACGGAAGAAAGAGCAGTAATGCACCTGATCACAAACCTAATATTTTGTGACCAAATTGTCTTTTAATGAATTTGTTGCTGTTTTAGGAAGATGAAAAAGTTCAAAAATATATTTGGTGTACCAATCCAGTTTGTTCTGACATAGAAATGGTTTATAATCAAAACCGCTAGAAATAAAAATTTCTATAAGTGGTTATACCCATACAAATATTATTATGTAAATATAAAATTACATCAATAATTAAATATGGTTTTAAAAAATGTGTTAAATGTGTTAATAACTTATAAAGTTTTATTTAGTCATAATTCATTACAAAGTGGATGCCGAATCAACCAATTATAAAATTCATTTACCTTTCAGAGTAAGACGGTATTGAAAATAAAACTAAACATAGTTTTTTATTCATTAAATATTTAAAACTATCTATCTTAACTTCATTCTTTTTAATCTAACCAACTACTTAAAAACAAGAAGTAATTCTTCCTTTACTGGGTGATTAATCTTTTGCAGCTGACACGGGATGTTGTAGCAGCATTCTATGTATATTTTCAGGAAATTATTTAGAATATAAAAACATACATAAAATGCATTAGTTTTCATTGCTTAAATTTAATAAAGGTAGAGAGAGAGAGGGAGCTCTAAAAACCAATATGGATTATCTTAGCTTTTACAGCGCTTGTGATTTATCATAATTAATTTACGGATCTATTTTTAGTATACTTGCAACATTACATGATACCGCTTTCCCCATTTCGCCTTTCATCATTTTAAGGCCATATCTAAGTATGAGTATAATCGGTTATCATAATCGAATAAATCAAATTATTTGGTATTACCGGTTATGTGAAATGACCGATAAAAGTTGAATAGCTTCTTTCGAAAAATTTAAAAAGTAAAGGGTTAAAGTAGTCATGTTTTGAAAAGCCAGAATAATCGACGTGCATGCATGAGAAAATGTATGAATGTGGAGGAAGCAAGGGAAGTGTGCCAGGCAGAATGCTGTGGCGTTTTATCCTCTCTGGCTACCTCTTTGGGGAGTTTGTATAACTCACATTTTCGCAATAGCTCATTTTCCGGAGTAAAGTTTGTAAAGCATATTTAGACAAGTCGCCGAATAACCGATTATCCTTATCGATATTGATTCCTTTTAGCGTTTTGAATTTGGCCAAATATGTTAACTCCCTTGACGCTATTCTGTAGATACAACTCGATAAATTTATCCACTTCTTCCCATTGAAGACAAATTGTGATATTTCATTAATGTAAGGGAAAATTCTTAAACAACAATTAAATTTGGAAATTTAGAAATACTTGTAAATGCTAACCAAATTTTTTTTATAGATGTCATACAGATAAAATTATTTTGCAATAATGTAAGGGAAATTCTTAAACAACAAAAATTTGGATAAAATACTTGTAAATGCTAACCAAATTTTTTAATAGAAAATACAATAAAATATTTTGCAATATCTTCAAATGATGGGGTTTTCTAAAATTTGGAAAGATGTGGGTGGAAAGTAAAACGTCAAGTGGCCACTTAACCCAGCCTATGTAGTCAATCCATATTCGTTTTCAAAGCGTCTCTGTCGGTTGTGATTTCAATTATGTGAAAATTCTTTAGTTGGAAGTAGATAAATTTATCGCGTTATACACAATGACGTCACAGTTACCGATCCCATCAACCCTTCTCTTCCCCTCAAATGTTCCAGTTTAATGTACCAACATTCTTTTTGTTCCAATTCAATTTGTAGCCATGTTAATCGTCCCACCCTCTTTTTCTGACAAGAACTCCCTTTTTAGTTTTTAATCTCGATTAAACCAGATGACATCACTTTAGTAAAACACAAGCCATTCTTTCTCAGTTTACTACATAAAAATTATAAAAACAATTAATTCGAGATATAAATAAAAGATATCCATCAATTTACAATTGACAATACAATTTTGGAAGGGAATATAAATATCTAGACGTGTACAGGGTAGTGTGGCTACTTGATGTATTACAACATCCCCATTTTGCCTTGTATTTGATATCCATATCTGCTAATTATCAGAACTTGTATATACAGTAAAATGGCGCAACGCTTCACATGTGAAAACTCTCTGTCTTCCATTGAGAAAATTGCTAAGCATCTTAGCAGAGATCTTTATGATTGTAAGTGATATTCTTAGTATACAAGACAGTATTTGGACACACTCAAAATGTTGTTTATAAGAGTGATATATATTGTTATGAACAAATCAAGGAAAAAATATATAAAAAGTGATAGTCAAACGATATATTTGTATATTGCGTTCACTAAATATTTTTACCCATAAATCACTCAAAACAACAACAAAAAATTAAGTCTTGATAAACATAATAAAAAAGCCTCCATGTTTGATCCCTTAGCGTCATAATAACCTAAAACTGATATTTTAATGAATACTTGATATAAATTCATATGTAGAACAAAAGACAATCCTAATCAGTTTTATCTTAAATCATCTAGTTATGTACCTTTGTAAGAGATGTAGGTTGTTTATTTTGCTTACTACACTTTTAATGATTAAATTTTACAAATCTCAACTCTGTATTTTATTTCCAATGCAGTGTTCTGTGAACCAATGAGTGCGATTAAGGGAAAAAAAAAGGGGATATTTACCAGTTTTAACCAAAATTAATGAACTCTGAAAAATATCTTATATCTTTGCATATCGGCTTAAAGCAAAAATGGTCGTAAAGAAGCCTGAAAAATATTTTTCAGGGATCTTTCAGGAGCTGTATAAGTATAATACAATATAAGCCCATATCACCAATATCGGATTTACTTGTTAACGTAAATGTATTTTTCTTCTTGGGTTTTTTGTCACTTTTAAAAGAATTTCAGCCTTCAAATTTTAAGGGCATAAAATATCGAAGAAAGGAAATTTACCGATCGTGTCACAGGAATCTTTTGTGAACTTGTAAGCAAAATATACGGCATCTTTGCACGAAATATGAGCAGTATTTTTTTAAATTTGTAAATGTGATATATATATTATGCAATATATAAAAATTATTTTACGTAGATATGAGATGATATTATAAATTTCATTATATTAACTAACTAATTCACTAACTAACCGTCAGGCCATTTCCCCGCAGTGGTAGGCAGAGAAGAAAGAACGCCATACCACTCTGTCCTGACATACTTCCTTTGCTTCCTCTACATTCATACATCTTCTCATGCACATACGCCGATTATTCCGACTTTTCACATGCCCACTTTCAAGCACTTGTTTTACCTGATCATGCCATGTCTTTCTTGGCCTTTCTCGACTTCAACATCCAGACACAGTCGCATCATATATTTTTTTAGCCGTTCTTTCATCATCCATTCGCTCTACATGACCGATCCAACGTAAGAGACCTTTCTTAATTTTGTCGATAATGCTTATCTCAGCCTTGCATTCTGCTCTAATTTTGACATTAGTGCACCTATCGTACATATTTTTACCACACATTCACATGAGAAATCGCATTTCAACAGCATTCAGTCTAATTTCATCCTTGTTTTTCCAACACCACGCTTCACTACCATACATAAGGGTTGGTACCAGAACTCATTGTGGACTGCTGTGGACTGCCAATTTTGATATATTACGTAACATTTTTTAAAACCTTATGTTTTAAAATTTTCCATGCAAAGCTTAAGTATTCCAGTATATTATTATATTTTTGATGAAGTATTGGAGTAGGCAGTAGGTACCATGTACCATATGTAGGTAATGGAAATTAAAGAAATTCTCCTGTTTTTTCAGTATTGAATAAATATATTTGGAAATCAATAGTATCTTAGTTTGTAAGACATGAGTAATGAACAAAATACTCCAATATAACCAATAGTAATTAATAATGAACGATACTTTCTAGTATAATATTTCAGAAATAACCATTGAACGAAATTTTATATTTTATTATTTAAATTAATAAAATGAACAAAACTTTCCAACGACGATGTACAATGCTTTCGTGTACATATATGTACATTATATCTACTGAAATTACCAAATCTCTCATTGCAATATTAATGAATTATTAATAAAACCGTCTAGCATATTTCAGGTATGAATAACAAATGCAATTTTTACGCACGTTATTTCAGTAACTAATGAATAATAAGCGAAACTGTATTGTCTTCTGTTATAACCAGTAGCTCGATCACAGATCACTATCGACGCGGTAATAACCGACGTGATAACGATTTCTTACCATGGATGTTTAACGTTTTCGCGATCACAATGGAACACGCGTTAAAAGTTATCGATCGGGATTATTTTTTAATAATATTGCCACATTTTAGCCTGATGCTTGGCAACACCTAATATTAAATGTCAAAATTCAAAATATTTACGTTTTTTCAAGACGTTCTACGCACATTTTTTCTCCTCAAATGCGTAGAAAACGAGCGCATCAAGTCGCGAGCCATTTTCCGAGATTGAATAACGAACGAAATTCAACTTCGCTCATTTCAAGAGGATTGGTTGAATCTCGCACATATCTTCTTTCAATATTTCTCGAGTGCCGTATTGCATTTAGCCGGCGATCGGCAAGCCAAATATTGAGAGAAAAGCAGTCGACATAATAAACAATCCGACACGCGCGTTGACTTTCTTGATTTGACGTTTGACGTTTAGCCACGATATTTATTGTACCTTTCATCTATATGGTAACGCGACGACCGTGGTAAGAACGTATTATGTTCATTGTGATCGGTCAAATGGTTAGCGTTAGCACGTTTTTAACTACGTCGATAGTTATCTGTGATTGAGCTCCAGAACTCTCAGAAAGATTAATGAATAACGAACTCTCCAATATAATATTTCAGTAATGAATAAAGAACATAGATGTGTACACGAATAAGAGTAGAGTAAACATTATCCTGTCTACTGCTAGGATCAGAATACTCCAGTACGAAGATTCTTCATCATCAGCATCTTCTCCATCAACAGCTTCTTCCAATGGCTCTACGCTGGCATCAGATTGCATCGGCTTGTAAACGTCAGTATTCTGAAGAAGAAAAAAAGAAAGAAAAAACATTGAGATATTATTGATATCCCAACAGAGACGGAGAAACTCTGAAAACGAATGTGGATTATCTAGGCGTTTACAGGGCTTATGACCTGTCATTGGCTGGGTTAATTGGCCACTTGATGTACTACAACATTCCTTATTCCGCCCATCATCTGATAACCATATATGACAAATTTTTGGAACTACTATATATTTGAATTTGCTTACAAAAAATGCTTAACAATCTTCTCAACACATGACATAGAAAATTTCTGTAATGTGGAACGTCGAAGCCGAATTCAAATTCAAAGGTTCCAAAAAATTTTCATATATCAGATGATGGGCGGAATGCGGAATGTTGTAGTACATCAAGTGGCCACTTAACCTAGCCAATGACAGGTCATAAGCCGTGTAAACGCCTAGATAATCCACATTCGTTTCCCAGAGTTTCTCTGTCTCTGTTGGGATATCAATAATATCTGATATCAGCCCAGCATGGGAATAATCCAGTAATTTGTCTACAAGTATTTGTATACATTTAAAATTGTTAAAAAAGAAAAAACATTGGTTTAAATATAAAAAGATTTATGTATTCACCAGTTTTGTAAAGCTATTTAATTTTTTGATATGTAAAACTTCGTCCGTAGAACTTTTTCAGTTTTTATTTTTATGTACCTACTCATAATATTTAACGACATTTACTTTGAATTTTTAAAAACGTTTTTATTCACAATCAATCACCGATTTGGTTCAAAATAAAAGTTTAACGCATCATCGCCCGCCCATAAAAATTCATCCATAATTTGGTCGAATCATTGAAACATGAAGATAATAAACGTTTGGCGCGGTTTATACTTTGTTTAGCGCTTCGTACCTTGTTTTATCGGGGAACGACCCAAATCGCTTTCATTTCACCCTTAAATTGTTTTAAGTTGAAAGTGGAAATATCGGAAAACGGAAAAGAACAACGCTTATCAAATATAAAGAGTATCGGAAATATTGTGGGTACGTTTTGTAATATATAGTACCTTTTTAATTAAATACGAAATACTTAGCACTTACACAGATTTCTTGGGCATTTTTTTCTATTAGCGTACTATTCAACAAAGTTTTTTTTTTTTCTTTTTTCGGTCTGTTATTAATGAAGATACGATTTTTTAAAGTTCCACATTTCAAATACCGCGCCAAATGACTGTACTAAGTGCGTAATTTACAGGAGTGACGTCATGAAACGAGTGGCGTTCTTACAGCTCTGTGGTTCCGACTTTCCCGTACTTTGGTGTAATTTAATTCATGTTTATTAAATAAATTTTATCTATTGTCATGTATTATTTGTTTTATTTATGAATTCAATTGAAACGAGCATTGTTTTTAATGAATATACTCGATAAAATCTATGCAAACTGACGCGGGAAGCACAGATAAAATATACCGTCAACTCAACTGTTAGATATACTGTTAACAGCTGTTCTAGGGAGACTGAATGGCGGCCATCTTTTCCCGATAGAAGCTTGTATGTAGATTAGGGTGGTCACAAAAAATCAATGTTGGATTTTTTTTGAGGGGACCCCCTTAAAAGCTGCCAATTGGCTAAGAAATGAGATTGGTGAAGTTTCAGCTCAATTGGATAAGGTTAACCCGTGCCTCATCAAGGTTGAAGTTTTAACTTTCTATAAAAATGTTTTTTTTAAAATTAAAATACCTAACAATATTGCAAGATTTAATTACATATGCTGTCCAGATTTTGCTTGATTTATTTTCTCAATTGGTACATAAAAAAGGGTGTAATTAACACTGTTTTCAAAGTAAATACAGCACAATCCAAATTGAAAATGATGGATTTAGGAGAAAAGAAAACCAAAAAGGTACAAAAATAAGAAGAATTAATGTTAAAAATTTTATTACTTAAAATATATAAGAAAGAAAGCATTATAAAAGAAAGAAATTATTATTAAAATTATTAACATTTACAATTTTTAGATTAAGGTGGTAATGGCTTAGATAACGTGGCTTTTGAAGAGTCAGGAAAAATTTTTCGACATTCCGATACAACTTGTAACAGAAACTGTCGTTGTTCTTTGTCTTTTGTCAAGCAGGAATTGAAGTCTTTGATTAATTTTACCCCTCTTTCAGCTGTGTCATTGACAACCTTGAAACCGTTCACTATTTTTTTTGCTTTTAAATAATGTGCGTTTCCACACCATATATCAGGATCCGTATTAAAAAATTCTGTATCAATTTCAAATTTTTTGAAAAAATTTAGAGTTTGATGAGAAACAAAAAAATCAATATCTTTGTCCAATAAATTATCCACTTGATGGAGACTGAGTTTTGCTTTCACATCCCTATCATCACATGTTTTTTCTACAATTGGAATAAATTTGTAGACATTTTACAGCCATGCTAGTTTTGACTCTTTTTTCTAAATTTTCATCGAAGAAAGAAAATGCGACTTGCTCAGAATTGAGGTACCACAGATGATTTATCATTTTAGACAGTGCCTTGTCTGCAAGTTCTATATCGATTTCTCTATATTTTACAAGAGATTTTAAAAATTGTAGGTCTTGGTTGGGGGCCAAAGTGGGTTGGGAGCGTTAAACCACGCTTTTTACGTAAATGTTTATTAAAAATAAACAAATGTCAGTAATAGCTTTTTTTTCCAAATTTGTTAATGTAAATTGATCCCTGAAAAGATATATTTTTTGATACAATAAATGGCCTTTGCCATCCATCTAGCGTGATGAATGGCACCAGGTACTTTGAAAAAAGTGTCTTTTGTGGGGGTACGTCCTAACACAATTAACGAAAGTTGAATAAATTCTTTGTAATCATCCCTTGGCTGTTGGTTTTTTAATTGTTCTGTAGAAAAATTGATATTTCTTCTGCATTCCCTATTTTATGTCTAATATTTTTATCTTCAAAAGCAGTTTTGTATTTTGTCTTGTCTAGCTTCGACCATTCAGTCTGAAACTTCTTAAAAATATTTGAGTGGGGTCCAGTAGTTGTGCCCATTTTTAAATCAAAAACTGATTTCAGAATAATTTCTAAAATATGGTGGCGACATGCTAAATAAAGAAGATCTTTCTCTAATAATTGCTCCAACAAAACGCAGGTTCCGTTGAGGCGACCAGTATTTACCGCTGTGGTATCAAAACACATTGCCTGGATTTTTTCAACTGCCCCCCACTCTTCAACTGCTGAAAATACAGCTTTTGCCTGAGTAATTCCAGTACCATTTTTTCAAGCTGAGGAACTCCTATCAACTGTTCTTCATCCCCACAACTAATCAAAACCGCTACCCTTTCTACATTTTCTTTGCTCAATATATCTGGAAGTAATTTTCCGTCCCAGTGCACAAACAGCTCCTTCTAAATCGGAATTTTTGAATCTATGTTTGATAAGCTCAGTCCTTTGTTTTCGGAATAGCTGTCTGCGAAGTCGTATTACACTTTCTACTTATAATTAAATTCTGTGAGTCAAAACCTAACGCCTCTGCAGTAGCTGATATTATTCGAACTGCGCGTCTCTATCTGAAATACTACATCTATCTAACAATAAAGACAATTTTTCGGTAATAATATCTTCACTTCCTCTAGCGTACTTCTTTTTTCTTTATTTCTGGTTTCTCCTTCCTCTGTGTCGGGAAAATTCACCTCCATCTCTTCCTGTTCTTCTTCTGATGTGCTGCTTGTTGAAGATTCCAGTTGTGCAATTAAATTTACATTTTCTAAAAAAAAAGGGAAAAACCCATTAAGCGGTAACAAGCAGTAAGCAAAGCACTCACGAAATAGGCATCAAGTCAAATAATCTCAAGAGAAAAAAGAATAGGGAAAACGTGAAAAAAAGAGAGAACAACTCTACTAACCTACTTTGCTTTGTGATTTTTCCCAATCTCGCCATCTCCGCTGCTCCTCTTTTTTCTCTTCGTTGTTCTGCTTTTACGAAATTCATGTCAACGCCTCCCATGCAGCCAGGGCGTCCTTTTTTTCTCTGGAGTAACAAAAACTGCTTGTCTTCTTCAACAGTGTTTTTTAATGCATCCTGATGAGCAATATCAAAAAGGTCATCAAGGGCTGACTTGAAAGCTTCTATTTTTATTATTTTGAGCTGTGCTTTTAGATCTGTTTGCGTTTTTTTGTAGTTTTCTCCACTCTTCGTACAGTTTTTCAAGCTTTACAAACACAATCTTTAAAGTGTCTGGTTGGTATCTTAGCTTTCTCCCCAAAAAATTACAACTTCCTGTATTGTAAGTCTTGCAGCTTCTCTGGTGTTCAATTTCACTTGCCGTATATTATAAAATAAGCTGCGTAAAACTTGACAATTAGATGGTAACTTACTGCCAGTGATTTGATGAGACATGTGGCCAATTAAATACACCATTTCTTTCTGCCTTGAACTCGAACCAGAACGAGCATGGCTCGTTGATGCTGTAGAAGACATAGTCCCTCAAACTTCACTAGAAAAAACTCACTAGAAGAACGTTGTTCAATAATGTCTACTTGTTCACTGTTTGAAAACCAAACATTAACTAAAGCCCTATGACCTCTCCCCCACACTTTCGAAATAGTGGGAAAACCCCAGGCACCCCAGACAAGGAACACAAAAGGAAAGGTGTTGTTAATGAGACTCCAGGTAGGGATTCTCAGAAGGGTTCTTGGCAATAGCTTTTTAGACCAGATAGTTAACCACTAACTTGCAATTCCTAAAAACATTTGTAAAGTTAAAAAAATGTTTATTTTATGTTTTTTAAATATATATATTTATTATATTGTTTAAAAAATGTATAATGTTCAAAGGAAACAAAAAAATTATCAAAAGTGATTAAATTAAGTATCTTTCTTGCCATTTTCCACTTATTATCTAAAAATAGCGACTTTGAGGATTCGGATCATGTCCGGGAAAATAATAGATATCTTGAAATATAAACGTTTTGACAAAAAAAAAGGTAAGAATATAACTTAAAGATAACAACATTTCCTATGAAATAAAACAAGAATCACATTTCTAGGACAAACAGTTTCCATTTTATGAGGAAAAAACGGCGTTTTTTTTTGCAAAAAAAAAAAACGTTTTTTTTTTCAAATTTAATCTCGATGAGGCACGGGTTAACATTATCCGATTGAGATAAAACTTTCCAAATCTTATATTTTCTAGACAAATAGCAAATATTAGGGGGGTCCCGTCGGCATTACGACAAAAATATTTTTTCACCTTATACCTTGTGACCACCCTAATGTAGATTGTATTCCATAGGTATTTAATTGACATCAGACGCGGTCCACTTTCTTGAAATGTGGCTACGGGGCACGGGGTTTTAGAAAAGGAAACCGAAAAACACTGCACGTAGATACAAGGAGTGACGTCATTGTTGAATGAACGAATTCAACGAACGCTATTTTCAACATTTTTTATTTATATATGCGTGCATTTTAAAAATATTTCACCCAACTTAATTTTTTTTAATATTCGCGTGTACACAAAAACATTTTTTAATTCGATTCCGGGTCCTGGACGTCCGCTAGTGAAGATCCGTTGGCAGTTTGCGTCAGAGCTGCAGGACGTGGACCTGACCTGGGAGGATGCGCGGGGACTGGCGGCCGATCGCTTGGCTTGGAGGCAGCTTGTGGAATCTATATGCTCCCACATAGGGAGCGGATATGTTTATGATGATGACGACTGATAAAAAGGCACTGCTCTAGATACTATACAAATATTATGTATCCAAAATTATAATGATACCATAAAATTATAATTATACCATAAAATTATAATTATACCATAAAAATAAAGGTACAACTATGTGTATATTAGTGATTCCTGCAAGGGAACAATAAAAATTAAATTGTTAAAACGTCAACTGCCATCCTACCGTGATTCTTCATTCCGCAAATCATAATTCACACACGTTTTTAAATTTTAGCTCAAAATAATTAAATTTCGCTGGAACAATTTCAGGTGAGCCAGCTCTGATTAGGGTTTAGAATGTAATTTGTTTATGACAGAGGCCGCCGCCGCACCAGTGCTGCCAGTAGGCAGGAAATGAAAACCCGTACAGAGAACTGTCAAAACTGACGTGTCTGTCAAACGAAACAAACGTATTGCTTGTTTGTCCAAAAGACCTTTTTCGAAAATATGAGAGGAGGCTTGGGGAATTCGATTCATCGTCTGCTTACGGGAAGGAAGGATAGCGAAAACTGCGAAGGAGCAATAAAATTCAATATGGATACTTGTATATTTATATCTAGTAGTTTATAAACAACTTGTTAAATTGATGTGTTTTTTTTATACATATTTATGTAAAAGGTACAATAGTACAGTATATATCAAAATAAATAAAATACATTGGATTTTTTCGCCGCTAGCCGCTCTTGAACGTGGACCTTGTAGGATAGTATTAATTTGACTAAATAACTGACACTATGACAAATTTATGAAGCAGAAAAAAATCTACTTCTTTCTCAATTTTCTCAAAAAACTATGAGTCAAATAAAAAAAAATTACTCAACAAAATCGACTCCAAATATGATGTAGATTCACTGGTTTTCCGCTTGTTCATCGAGTTTTGTTTCGAGCAAATAATATCTAACATTATCTGCAATGTAATGAATTAAGCAGGAGATAATAAAAACAAAATCGTACTTTTTCATAATAAATAGAGCAGACCAAGGCTAAACGGATCAGCTTAAGTTTCTTGTTTGTTTTATTTGCAAATGTTAATATTCGTAATTTTTGTGTTTAGTACTGACAAGTCCCATTATTTATGCGTACAATAAACAACTTTACATGTAATTTTCAATATCATGCTCTCAGCAGCCGGCATTTTAGCGAGAGTTATTGAACCGTAAGTGGGTGTTTTTTACGTTTATGTTTTTTATAAGAGCAACATTAACTCCATTTTCTGGTCAAGATAAAATCTTGATATATTTGCATATTTTTGTGTTATTAAACATCATAACTGTAAGTCTGAAAATTGCGAAAAACAGATTTCATTATACGAGTTATTAACTTTATATTTGTCATGTGGGGCTAAACGGATCATGACCAATAGTCATAACCATAACATTAATATGTGATGGTTATTTTTTATTTAACTATAAATATAGTAAACAAAAGTGTACTGAAATTCTTAATAATTTTAAGAATATTCAGCTACCACAAAACGTGATAACCGTGGAAAGCTGCATAATAACTAAACGAGAATAGAGGCACAGGAAAGATTTATATATGCGTTCCATACTTTTTACTTGCTTTTTGTATATGCGTAAGATGTGTATTTAAACTTACAATTTCTATTTAAATTAGTAATTGAATTCAAAATTTTTAAAATGCAGACGTAAATTATCTTTACTTAATAAAAAAAACACATATTGTAAATGGTCCATTGAGCTAACAAGTAGTAAAGCGAAAAGAAGTTCGTAGTTGCCATTGTGTAGATAAAATGAAACGTCAGTAATTTTAGTGGATGAGGTTTCAGGCGTAATTAAATTCATTGTATTATGATGAATTTATAAATATATTTACTAATTATTTTTTTGTTTTATTTGGAAAACCAACAGAGAACAATAACATGTAAGTAGGTATTTTTTTTTTATATGATTACATTACATTTCACATTTAATATAATCACAATAATGGGATGGCGACTCAATCAGTAGAGACCCATGCCAATGATCTGCCCCCGACTCACTAGATAGTCCGTGTCGAGTCAGGGCATTGCAGTATTATACATAACACATGGTTGAAAAAAGCTCAAATTATAGGTAAACACTTAAAATTATTAAACGTTTTGTTTTCCGCCTGGTAGAGTAGTGGATAGCAAGTTGGAGTATGTATCAGTGCAATCCGTTCGTAAATCGGACGAGCAACAAACAATAAGTAGACGTTTTTCATTGTTTTTTTTTTTTTTTTTAAAACACATATATGTACAATAAAAAATATATAAACAAAAATCCCACCAAGGCATAGCCTGTCTGTGAAAGTCATACAGTGTGCACGTGGCAAAAGAGAAAGATAAAGTCATGTAGAAATGGAAAAATACCAGATAATGTAAACAGGATAGTTAAAAAAAGAATGAACACAAGATATTGGTATCTTTATACCGGAAAAAGAAGAGTTATCATTAAGATATACCTACTGCATTTTAAGTTACGCTTTAGCGCCCTATGCGTCATAAGGTGAGATAGCGAGAAAAATAAGAAAGGAAGTAGTAACTTTGCATTTTTACTACTT
This sequence comes from Micrasema minimum, assembly GCA_022494985.1. Lineage (NCBI taxonomy): Eukaryota > Metazoa > Arthropoda > Insecta > Trichoptera > Brachycentridae > Micrasema > Micrasema minimum. The sequence goes on along the minus strand of JAGVSP010002454.1, from coordinate 2,409 downwards.
CTACATTCCCTTATTTGCACCCGATGGTGCATAGGGCACTGCATCGTTACACCAAGTACAGTGTATATCAATAATTTTTATTACATGGAGGTATGGTGATCGGTCATACGCTCAGTACCAGTCCAGGGTATCACACAGGAAATATTAATATTTCATGTTGACGCCCTACGGGAATCGAACCCGCGACCTCATGCATGGTAGCCAAATGCGCTATCACTGTGCTACGAGGCGGACAAAGTAGTAACAGAGTAATAGTAGTACTTTAAACCTTCCAATCTTAAATTTCTACTTACTACTTCTTTCCCTTATCCGCACCCAACGGCGCACAGGGGACTGCATTGGCACACTAAGTGCAGTGTGTCTTGATCATTTTATTACATGAAGGTAGGATGATCAGTTTTACGCTTCAGAACCAGTCCAAGGTACACGTGAAATATTAATTAAATATGAAATTCCCATATAAATAAAAACTTCATGTTGATCCCCTAAATTTCTAGTGAGCATTTTTATCAGCGCTCAAAATGAACCATAGTCATAGTTGATAATATTTTTAGATTTTCCGCATGACTGAGAATAGAAGAAAATTTTCCAATTGTGTGGTTCTCTAAAGCTGGAAAATTCACCAGAAGCGGTATGTACAGAAGTAATACATCGGTGAAAAAAGTCCCGGGCCTAACCACCAAATGGCGCCTTTATCGAAATATTGGTATAATATTTAAAAAACGCAGGTAACCTTAAAAAAATTACTACTTTTAAAATTCCATACCATTAGATTCATTATTTACCGAGACATAGATTATCATTGCTTTTTAATAAGAAAAAATACCGTTCAAGCTGAGTAATGGTTTTAAATGTTACTTGAACTCACTATCATCAACAACAAATATCAAATATTGGTTGGCTGATTTTAAACGTGATCTTAAAGATATCGATTATGCTGAAAGTTCTTAATGTCCAAATGAGGCTGTTGATAAAATAAATGGATAAAACTCTCAAAATCATCGTGAGCAATCGCAAAGTAATTGCAAGAGGTTATTGACATCCTGAAATTATCAAGAGGTAGTATTTTAAATAATTAATATAATAAAAATGAAATGGTTTTTCATGTAATAAAAATGATTAAAATAGGTGAAAATAAATAAGTTAGGTGTGAATAAGGGGAGAGTAGTAGAAGTATTATAAATTTTTATACATGATTTGTGTATGAAAAGGCTGATTTCCAAATGGGTGTCGCGTTTGCTGTAAGCTCTCTTGTTTTGACAAGAAAATACAACGTGTTACATGACACTGTAAATACTGACCAAAATGCATGAACTATTGCATTTTTAATTGGTTCTACACTCACTGCATAATTCAATCTGACCCTAGTAATTACTTACTCTTTTCCGAACTCAAAAGAATGCTCCGTGGATAGAGATTTGATTCGGATTAATAAGTTATCGCAGAAATTAAAGTCTATTTAGAAGGCAAAGATAAATCGTTCTACAAAAGAGGCATCAAAAAGTTAGAAAAGCATTGAAATAAAGCGTTGTATCCCCTCCAAAATGAGACTATTTCAATGAGTAAAAATATATATTTTTTTTAAATGTTAGGCCCGGATTTATTGACCGAGGTGCTATAGGTGTACGGAAAGAACTATCTACTGCCTCCAACTTTATTCTCTACAATACCATCTGACCTGTACTCTCTGGGTGATGTTTCTTTTTATTTCGGCTGTCGAATCTACAGGGAGGTCAAAATTTGTATAACCACCTTTTTAAATGTATTTATAGAATTCATAGACAAATTAAAATAATATTTAGTCGGGTTGTGGTCTAGTGGTATTTGACTTTCTGTAGGACTCCGGATTAGATTCTCCAGCGCTAGTTTCCTGCTTTCTGGCACAGTTTTTTCCGACTAAGCAAAGGGTCAGTAAGTCGTTTAGAGGGTAATGTACACGCTTGTATAACAGGGTGCCAGAAAGCATTCAATCATTATGCATCAACAAAAAAATTAAAAATGGTTAAAAATAAATTATGCTTGAAGGCCTATTACCAGATAGGTGTCTATTTTGAAGATCCAAACCCTTGGACGTGATAATTAATATTTGTATAATTTTGTGTTATTTTAATTTTAATTTTGTAATATTTTTGTAAATTTTAATCTTTTGTTTTTACAATAATGACGTCAAAAAGTGATTTGTATCCTACTTTGAAAAAAATAAAATTAAAAAAAAATTATTTGAAGGCGGCTCTAAAATTGAAATACTTGAGCATAACATATTTAACTCACGTCCAATTTTTCCATTTAAAAAAAATAAAATTATGTGGTTTTTCACGTTGATGTCACATGTATCATCGTCATATAATAAATTTATCAAAGTTTTGTGCACTTGTTCCGATGCAGTGATCTATGCACCATTGGGTACGA